>CAUYQG010090193.1:0-10987 GCA_963574415.1 Tarsius wallacei
CTTTTCCGGGTGTTGTGGTAATTAGGTCTTTGTCCCGGTGGTGGTGGCGGCCGTGTCCCGCGGTTGTACCATTGCATTCCCGCCTGGGTGAATAATACCCTTAATCAAAAAAAAAAAAAAAAAAAAAGCCTTATTATGATCATGAGATAATAGGTGAAAAGTAAAAGCAATATACTATAATTCTAATTTTGTGGGGGGGAGTGTATGTGTAATATATTACTAATAAAAATGGACACAAGTTCTACCTATCTTTGTATAGAAGCCCCTTTGCAAGGTTACTTTGTAGCTCCTCCCACCAAGATGTGACCTCTACCCATTGGATCTGGATTTGGTCATGTGACTTGCTTTTGGTGACCACAACATTAGCAAACCTGACACAAGCAGAGACTCAAAAGGCATTTATTTGCACATTTGTTTGGGCTTGTTCTGTAGCTGCTCTTGGAAGCCTGGTGCCACCATATAAATAAACCAGAGTTAGCCTGCTAGATGATGAGAGATTCCTACCTCATAGTCCCAGTCGACTGCCAGTCAACTCCTTGAAGCAGAGATGCCTTGCAGCTGACCTACAGTTGACCATAGACGCATGAGTGGGCCAGCTGAGATCAGCAGAAGAAATGCCCATCCGAACCCAGCCTAAATTGCTGACCCTCAGAAGAGTAAGCAAAATAAACAGTTGGTTCGTTAAAGAGCAATGGATAACTAATTATGTATGTGTCTGTGTGTCTGGGCACATGTGTAAGAATATACAGCAGGCAAAATATCAGGGAGTGATACTGAGGGAATAGCTGAACTAGGATTAATGCTAATAATTTAGGTATACATTTTGGTGGTTTTCAATTTTTCTAGACATAGATAAATGCTTTTGTATTCAGAAAAAATGTTAGTTAAAAATATAAAATTCAGCTGGGCGCAGTGGCTCAAGCCTATAATCCCAGTACTTTGGGAGGTGGATATGAGAGGATTGCCTGAGCCCAGGATTCAAGACTAGCCTGGGCAACTTGGTGAGACCTCGTCTCTACAATAAATCAAAAAATTATGTAGCATGCACCCATAGCTCCAGCTATGTGTAAGGCTGAGGCGTAATGATCACCTAAGCCCAGGATGTTGAGGCTGCAGTAGCTGTGAGCATGCCACTGCACTCAAGCCTGGGTGACAGTGAGTCTCCAACTTAAAAAAATATATATATATATAACTACTTTATATATATATATGTTGCATATATATAAAATTCATTCAACATAAAAGTATTTTTCATTATTTCCAATAAATATTCAGTGTCTAAATATGTGGACATTTTTGACAGGATGTATTGGAATGAATTGAGAAACTTTAAGTTGAAAATATTTACAAGTATATAGGAAACTAAGCAGATGGCAAGGCACTATTAGCACCAAAAAAAAAAAATAAATCCTGGTTTGGGGAAAGGATTATAATCAGTTTTAAATTATATTTGCAGAATTATAATAATGTAAACACAATACTGAAAGGCTAAGAGGGAGAAGTAAATGAGAAGAGTAGAAAAGATAGTAGGAAGGCAACAGAAAGTATCTAGAACCAAAATTTCAAGAGAAAAACAGAATAAGCATGTTATTTTTTTAAAAAAGATAAATATTAGAATAAATAGGTAAAATGATTTAAAAACCATTAACTTCAGATAGTGGCAGCTGGTAAAGAAAAGAACTAGGACAGAAATCTACTGCTTTTTTGTCTGAAGCCAAGTGGAACCCTTTGGCTCTTACTATATACATATATGTACCTTAAAAAAAAAAAAAAAACGTAAAGAGGAAAAAAAGGCCAGGAACCAATCCAAGTATATAAAATAATTTAGTATAGGCCAATGGCAAAGCTCTAAAACAGGAAAAATTATTTTTTTTTGGTGTTGGAGTCTCACTCTGTCACCCAAGCTGAAGTGCAGTGGCATGCTCATAGTCACCACAGCCTCAACCTGCAGGGCTCAGGCGGTCCTTCCACTTCAGCCTTCTAAGTAGCTGGAACTACAGGTGTGCGCCACCACACCCAGCTAATTTTTCTTGATTTTTTGTAGAGATAAGGTCTCGTCAAGTTGCCCAGGCTGGTCTCGAACCCAAGGGTTCAGGCAATCCTCTTACCTCAGCCTCCCAAAGTACTGGGATTACAGGCTTGAGCCACCAGGCTCGGTGAAATATTATTATTTAAGTGATACTGGGTCAACTGATCATCTACTTGGGAAAACATACAATTAGAGCCTGACCGATTATATATTAAGATAAATTCTACTAGTAAGAGAGGTAAAAATAAGACCAGGCACAGTGGTTCATGACTATAACACCAGCACTCTGAGAAGTTGAGGCAAGAGGCTTGAACCCAGGAGTTCAAGACTAGCCTGGGCAACATAAGTGAGACCTCATCTCAACAACAAAATTACCAGAGGATGGTGGTGCACCCCTGTAATCCCAGCTACTTTGGAGGCTGAGTCAGAAGGATTGCCTGAGCCCAGGAGGTCAAGGCTATGGTGAGCCATGATCTTGCCACTACACTCCAGCCTGGACAACAGAGTGAGACCCTGATTCAAAAAAAATTAAGAAAGTAAAAATAAAACTATTAAAGAACTACAAAAATGTCTTTGTTAATTTATAGGGAAGGATACAAAAAGATTCTCATGAAGTGGCCATGTTGTTTATTTCTGGGAGGTAGAAAGGGGGATAGGATTAATAGAAGGGAGAACATTTTAATTTTTACTCTGTACTGATTTACACTGTTAAAGATTTTTCAAAGAATGTGTATTACTCTCATAATTTTTTAAAATTGAGTTTTAATATTTTTTGGTTCTTTAGTAAATAAAGTATATAAAATGTTTAAGACTAACTTTAACTTAATCTCTTCTCAACTGTAGATCAACAGCTTAAAAGAAGATATTTTAATGCCAGGCATATTGAATAATAAAACCTATTTTCCTTCACATATTACTTTTGTTTTTTCCTCACCAGCTAACAAAAAAGTTTTTCTCCTTTCCCTCATTTGTAATCCATGATACTCTCTATTCACTCAATTTTAGTTCTCGGCCTAAATCATGGGGTTCCACCATTTACCTACAGTACGACCATGGTCAAATCATCTAATATTTTTTGAGACTCAACATTCTTACCTATGAGGCTAATATCTGCTCTATTTTCTTCACAGTGCTGGTGTAAAGATCAAATGAAAGAATATATAAATTATTTAGTGTAAGTATATATTCCTAAAAACTAGCATATCATTATTATCAACTCTTAAGAAATACAGATTATTTTTACATGTCTGGTATATAATAGGTTTCAAAAACGTTGCTGCCTTGAATAAATTATACTTCAACTAATTGTAATATTAAAAAAAAATTTTTTTTTTGAGTCAGGTTCTCACTCTGTCGCCCAAGCTGGAGTGCAGTGACACAATCACAGCTCACAGTGCTTCAAATTCCTGTGCTCGAGCGACTCTTCCAGATAATTTTTGATTTTTTGTACAGACAAGGTCTTGCTATGTTGCCTAGGATGGTCTCGAACTCCTCCTACCTCAGTCTCCAAAATGCTAGAGTACAGGCGTGAGCCAGTGTCCAGCTTAATTGTAATATTATTTAACAACTTGTTCCTATAGTAGCGACAGAAATCAAAAGTTATTTCTAATCTTTTGTTTTTTTTTGTTTTTTGGGTTTTTTTTTTAGTTGGAGTCTCACTCTGTCGCCCAGACTGGAGTGCTGTGGCTGCTCCCGGCCACCGCAGCCTCAACTTGCAGGGCTCCGGCGATCCTTCCGCCTCAGCCTTCCAAGTAGCTGGAATTACAGGCGCACGCTACCACACCCGGCTAATTTTTTTTTTTTTATTTTTTTTATTGTAGAGATGAGGTCTCACCAAGTTGCCCAGGCGGGTCTCAAACCCGCGGGCTCAAGCAATCCACTCACCTCAGCCTCCCAAGGCGCAGGATTACAGGCTGAGCCACGAAGTCCGGCTATCTTTTGTTATATTAAGTGCCAATTAACCACTTGTTCTCTGAAATAATTGTTTAGTCTTTTATTTTTGTATACTAATACATAAAAAAACTAAAAACAAAATGTACTGCAAAGAAAAAAAAATTTTAAAACCTGCATTGTCACCTGTATTTAACAATACTGTCATAACCTCTTTAACATAAGAATCTGAGTAAAAGTTGTAAGCTACAATAAATAATGGTGAATCATACATTTCCTTAAGTGTGGCTATTTTTTCCATTCATTTGCTCAACAAATATATGACTATCTACTAGGTGAAGGCTCTGTGTCAGATACTGGTTATAAAAAGTGAAAAAAGAGACATCACATTTGTCCTATGAACAGCCTGCTAAGGAGAGAAACAAAACAAAAACAGTGAAACCTACAAATAAATACATAATTATAAACTTTGGTGAGCATTGTAAAGAAAAAGAACAGGGTGTTGAGAACACTAAAAAAGAGCTAATCTTGAATAAATTACCTACATGGTACTGAATGTAATATGACCTGTGACAGTATAAAAATGAACTGTCTTTCATCCAAAAGTCATCTGAGAGCTTATTCAGACACAGAATAGTGAAGTGGTTGAGAGGACCAACTACAAAGCCAGACTGCTTGGGTTTTAATCCAGTTTCTATTCATCAGCTTTGTGATATGAACAAGTTACTTAATGTTCCATGTCTTGATTTCCTCATGCAGAGTTGATAAAAATATTAATACCATAGGGTTGCTATAAAGAGAGTTCAATTCTTTTATTTTAAAAACTGTCAAACAAAAGTTAGAAGAACTTGACAGGAAGCATTAACTCACAATAACTTGTATTTTCCAAGTGAATTAAAATTTCTAAAGTGCTTAGAAGAATGTCTGGCACATAATAAGCATCAATATCACCATATACATGCAGTTATGCTAAACAGCTATTTTATTTTTGATCCTTTGTCCTTCACATGTGAGCTAAATTGCTATTTTAAATAAAATAAATAACATAAATTATGAGAAAATGACTTGCAAAACACTTTTCAGAAAATCTGGTCATTTTCCCCTGTGATCCTAAAGATTTTGTTTGTTTGTTTTTTTGAGTAGGAGTCTCACCCTGTTGCCCGGGCTGGAGTGCAGTGGCATGCTCATGGCCACCGCAGCCTTGACCTGCTGGGTTCCAGTGATCCTTCTGCCTCAGCCACCCAAGTAGCTGAAACTATAGGCGAATGCCACCACGCCCAGCTGATTTTTTTATTTATTGTAGAGATAAGGTTTTATCAAGTTGCCCAGGCTGGTCTCAAACCCCTGGACTCAGGAAATCCTCTCACCTCCACCTCCCAAAGTGCTGGGATTATAGTCCTGAGCAACCGCTGGCGGAGAATATTTTAAACATAAAGAAAAAAAAAAGACAACGCAATACCCATTAAATTACCAGCAGCATTCTTCACAGATCTGGAAATGACAATACAGGAATTCATATGGAAACATACACAACCATGAACAGCCAAAACAATCCTCAGCAATAAAACCAAACCAGGTATCACACTCCCAGACTTTAAGCTTTATTTTAAAGCTACAATAAACAAAACAGCCTGGTATTGGTACAAGAACAGGCATATAGACCAATGGAATAGGATAGAGATTCCAGAAGCAAAACCTCAGTTTCTCAACCAACTCATCTTTGACAAAGCCTCCACCACCAACCACTAGGGAGAGGAGAACCTATTCAGTAAATGGTGCTGGGAAAACTGGCTGACCATTTGCAGAAGATTAAAACAAGACCCCTACCTATCACCATACACAAAAATCAACTCTAAATGTATCAAAGACCTAAATGTAAAACCTCAAACCATTAAGAACTTAGGAAATGCAGGAGACACCCTTGTGGAAATTGGAACAGGCAACCAATTCCTGATCAAAATCCCAAGTGCCCATGCCATAAGAGATAAGGTAGACAAGTGGGACCTCATCAAACTGACAAGCTTCTGCAAAGCCAAAGAAACCATCGAGAGAGTGGGGAGACAGCTCACAGACTGGGAAATAAATATTTGCCAACTGTATATCTGACAAAGGCCTAACATCTAGAATCTATAACGAACTCAAATGTACCGAAAAGAAAAAACAAACAGCCTCATTACAAAGTGGGCAAAAGATATGAATAGACACTTCTCAAAAGAAGACAAAAGAGCAGCCAACAGATATATGAGAATGCTCAGCCTCACTAGTCATCAAAGAAATGCAAATTAAAACCACACTGAGATTCTACCTAACTCCAGTCAGGATGGTCATCATCAATAACTCAAAAAACAACAGATGCTGGAGAGGATGAGGCAAATAACTCAAAAAACAACTCAAAAAACAACAGATGCTGGAGAGGATGGTGGGAATGTAAACTCATACAACCTTTGTGGAAAACACTGTGGTGATTCCTAAAAGATCTAAAAATTGACCTTCCACACGACCCTGCAATCTCCCTACTGGGAATATTCCCAGAGGAACTCAAATCACTCTATGAAAAAGATACCTGCACATACGTTTATTGCAGCATTATTCACAATAGCAAAAACATGGAACCAACCGTGCTGCCCATCGAAAGAGGACTGGATTTTAAAAATGTGGTCCATACACATGGTGGAATATTACGCAGCCATAAAGAACAAAATTATGAACTTCACAACAATTTGTATGGACTTAAAGTCTATAATACTGAGTGATCTATCACAAAGAACCGAATATCACATGTTCTCACTCATAAGCGGACCTTGAACAACTATTGTAATACTATAGGAAAGGAATTGGTAGTAGTGGGAAACTGCCAGGGGATGGCAGGGGTGGGATTGGCAGTAGTGGGAAACTGCCAGAGGAAGGGAGGGCACACCTCATCAACCAGGGTACCTGCATAATGAACCTTTGTATACCTAACTCTGAATTGTACCCCACATATTTAAAATTAAAAATTAAAAAAATAAAAAAGGAACTCCTAGGCACAGTGATGTCAATGAAACTGCAAGCTCTTAATACAGAAAAGAAGAGGAAGAGGAAATTTACTGTAGGTAAAAATGACTCTTCCATTATATAAAAAAGTAAAAATATACCATTTACCCTCCACCAAACTGGCAAAAATTAAGATGAATTACAGTACCAAGCATTAAAGAGTACCCTGAATTCTAATACACTGTGGGAGAAAGAAAACAATTTAACAAAAAAAGAAAAGAAAAGAAAAGAAAAAACACAGAGAAGGTAGACACACGGATGGACAGATGAGGAGTGAGAGACAGAGAGAGAAAGGAAGAAAGGGGGGGTGGAGGGAGGGTGGAAAGGCAAAAATGAAAGAAAAAGAAATGAAATGAAATGAAAAGGAAACGAAAAGAACAGAACAGAAAGGAAGAGTTGGGTACCGGCAGAAGAAAAAGGAATTTGTAAAAAGGCCAACAGCGCTCTCTGCTGGACCCAAGTGTACCCTACACATCAGGCACAAGTAATGAATTAAAATAATATGCTATCACTACATTAAACCAAATATAATTCCTTTTATTAAAGTATATAGAGAAAATTAGCACTTATTTAATGAATAAATAAAAAGCAAGTATAAACACAAAAATGTGTCCATAAAAAACTTTGGCTCACAGCACTTTGGGAGGCCAAGGCAGGAGGATCTCCTGGGCCCAGGAGTCCGAGAACAGCCTGGGCAAACAAAGTGAGACCTCATCTCTACAAAAAAATAAAAAAATTAGCCAGTCCAGGCATGGTGGCTCACGTCTGCAATCCCAGCACTTGGGAGATCAAGGTGAGAGGACTGCTTGAAGTTCGAGACCAGACTGTATCAACATAGCAAGACCTAGTCTCTGCGAAAAATAAAAAAAATTAGCTAGGCTGGTGGCATGCACCCGTAGCCCCAGCTACTAAAGAGGGTAAGGCAGAAGGATTGCCTGAGCCCAGAAAGTTAAGGCTGCAATGAGCCATGATTGTGCCACTGTATTCCAGCCTGGGCGACAGAGTGAGACCCCAACTCACAATCAATCAATCAATCAATCAATCAATAAAAGAATGTCTTTCCCATTGTGGAGGTTTACTAAAAGAATAGGCAGAATATAAATAAGTCTAGAAAAAATGATTATAAATGATAAAATATGTAATATGTTAGCGTTCTATTCCAAAAAGCACTGTTTTTCTTAACTATATTTTGATTATATGGATACGGATGCTTTACTAGATCCTTGGTATATGAATTATCAATATTAGAAAGTGAATATATGCCATGTGCAGTGGCTCAGATCTGTAATCCCAGCACTTTGGGAGGTCAAGGCAGGTGATTGCTTGCTTGAGCCCAGGAGCTCATAGGCAACATAGCATGACCTCTTCTCTACAAAAAATCAAAAAATTAGCTGGGCATGATGGCATACACCTGTAGTTCCAGCTACTTCGGAGGCTGAGGCGGAAGGATCGCCTAAGCCCAGGAGGTAGAGGCTGCAGTGAGCCATGGTTATGTCACTGCACTCCAGCCTGAGGTGACAGTGAGAACCTGACTTAAAAAAAAAAAAAAAGTAAAATGTAAGCAAAGGAATTAGCAGTGGACATTGGAAGATTATTCATCTAAGAGAAAGTATTAACACTATTTTCTGACTTGAAAAGAGAGTAAGGACATCAGAGATAATAGAAAAATAAAGAGACATCTAATTCTCCAATTCACAGGTTTAGTTTATTGGAGAATAAGCTAAATTATTTTAATATAATCTAAGAAAATTTTAAAGAAAAGTCTAAAAAGTGTAATGTCAATTCAGGGAAAAACAGAAATCACTAAACTAATTTATCATTTAATTTATGGAGAAAGGTTTGTCAAAAATAATACAACTGCAGACTTGGAAACTATGAAGACTCTAACATTAATACCTTTGTAGGCATAAGAGAATTAAACCTCTACTGTATAAATCCCAATAGCTATTTTTATATTAAAAAATACTGTACTTCTTAATATCATGTAACTAGAAGATAGGACACTAAAAGCCCAGACTTCACCACTATACAATATATGCTTGTAAGAAATTTGCATTTGTACTCCCTAAATAAATAAATAAAATTTTTTTCTTAATAAAGAAAAAAAAAGATAGGAATAGTATCCTTAAAATGTAAAGGTGTTAGAGCTAAATGAGATATAAAATATCACTGAATCTAGTCCTACTCTCTTTTTCCTTCCACATGAAGAGGTTTTAAAAAAAAATGATACTTGCCCAAGACAATCAATTTACCTTATTCAAGATTATTATAAGGTCTAGACCAAAATACAATAGATAAAATGTGAAGTATATGATCTGGCAACATAAGAAAAGTTCCAAAATATGGACTGCATTTTTTTCAATTACTTTATCTAAAAGTTTTGGTGATAAACTAATTTCAAAAGCTGCTGTATAATAAATATTAAAACTTGTGAAATATATATGACACTATATCTTTTTATTCTATTTCTTTATGAAATCACCTATTCCAAAATCTCCAGAATATTTTTGTGATTTATAAGTCACTTTGCAAAGACTAAGAAATGTTACACCAGAAAACAAAGTTAAGTTCATACAAGGAAAAATATACTCCTCTGACACCCAAAGATCCCATTCTTTAAATAAATTACCTCTACTCATAGCTCCATTATTCTTTCTTATTTTATGCCCATGGAGATGATTCTTACACTCTGAAAAACTAGATGTATTCTTTAATGCTAAAAATCCATGAGAAATTTACTAACAAACAAAAAGCAAAACCTTCATATTGTATTTCTATTATAACTGCTTATCCTAGTTTTGTTAGGAAGAAAAATAAAATTGAAAATATAGATCATTCTACCCAAGTATTTATGGATTTTTCCCCCTAACCATTCAGAAAGTACATAAAAGTAATTTATATATATACATGCATATATATATATATATATATATATATATATTTTATATATCTAATCTCCATGCTTTTCATTATAGGTTACTAAATAAAGACAAATATTAAAGCTCAACCATATGTTCTCTTGCATGGCAAAAGTGCTTTGATATCTGTTAAATTTACTTTATGCATGTTTAATTAGTATGACATATATCACTATGTCTTCTTACAAACAAAAGTTTTGTGTCATACTAGTGAAATGTTATCATTTGAGTTACTAGATTTAACTGAGATATTGAGTTTGTTCAATAAATTTCAAACTTATATTTCCAGAGACCAATGCCTTTAACGTTATGAGTAATAAATCACCCACTTATAAAAAATTATTCCATTTCTAAAGAAAGGTTATACTACCTAAAGACAAGGAAGATGTGTAATTTCCAGTTTAAAAATAAAACCAATATAAAGATATAGATATATACAGTTATAGTTATATTTTACCAATGAGCAGATCACAGTAAATGATCAACATATGTCAACATACTACATAACCAAAAGAAGAAATCAACCAGAGCACTTGGCTTAAAATTAGGGTACTGAACCAAGAACATAATACCTTATGGTCAAGTGGTCTAGACTCAACAGATATCAAAAGAATTTTTTACTTAGTTCTAAATCTAACTCCTCAAAATTTACAATATTCGTATTATCAGTAATAACATCATATAATGCCTTTTAGCAGCATTTAAAAATAAGAATTACATACTTCCCAAAGCATTCTACAGATTCAATGCAATCTCTACTAAAATACCAAAGTCTGGCCAGGTGCAGTGGTTCATACCTGTAATCCCTTTGAGAGGCTGAGGTTAGAGGACTGCTTGCACCCAGGAGTTTGAGACCAGCCTGGGAAACCCAGTGAGACCCCAACTCTACAAAAAATCAGGAATGGTGGCTTACGCAAAGGAACCCCTGAGTCCAGGAGCCCAAGGCTGCAGTGAGCTATTATTGTGCCACTATCATCCAGCCTGAGTTACACAGTGAGATTTTGACTTAAAAAAAAAAAAAAAAAAAAAAAACAAAGAAATTGTTACCAAAAATTTAAAAAATAAAATTAAAATTGAAAACCAGAAGTTCCGGGTAAGCCAAAGCAAAAATAAAACC
>CAUYQG010090194.1:0-24484 GCA_963574415.1 Tarsius wallacei
TGTGGTACTCAGTTCTTTGTTTCTGTGATAGCCATCATTAATAACTCCAAAAACAACAGATGCTGGAGAGGATGCAGGGAAAAGGGAACACTTCTACACTGTTGGCGTCTAACTCTGTTGCCCAGACTGGAGTGCAGTGGCACAACCCCGGCCACCACAGCCTCGACCTGCTGGGCTCTGGCGATCCTTCCGCCTCAGCCTTCCAAGTAGCCGGAACTACAGGTGCACGCTACCACACCCGGCTAATTTTTTGGTTTATTGTAGTGATGAGGTCTCTCCAAGTTGCCCAGGCGGGTCTCGAACCCACGGGCTCAGGCAATTCACTCACCTCGGCCTCCCAAAGCACGGGATTACAGGCTGAGCCACTGAGCCCGGCCCCCCACATCTTTCTATATCAGGCTTAATGCATAGTTAAAACGATCTGATTAGTCGAGGTGGTCTTTTCTTTTGGGAAAGGTATATTTAACATTTCACACTGAAGATGTAACAGTCATGAGGCCTTTGGTGCCATCTGGTCTGAGTTAGGTACAGGACAATAAAGGAGGCAGTTAATCTACAACAGAGATCGGTGATTGGAAGGGGAGGAGATCTGGCTCTGGTCTCCTCTAGTTTTATTTACAGAACAAAAACAATGAGGAAGAGAGTTAATCTACAATCGGAGAAGCAGAATTACAAACATGTTACATGACACAGTCTCCAGGGCTCAATTTCCCCCTTGGCATGATAAATTTAGAGGGTCCTGAGGTTTTCTTTCTTTTACAAGAGTGATGGTAATGTCTTCAGTTACTAAGGAATAACTATGGGAAAGATTTTCAGGTATTTTTTGCTCTATTTAACAAAGTGGGTAGAATGATTTTCATACCGAATATTTATAAGACCCTTTAATAATGGCCCCAGAATTATTTTTTTCTGGCATGATTATAAGAACTACCCCACCCCCTGGCTGGCCATCACCTTTAGGAATCAATTGCCAGCTGGGAATCACCTACCCTGCCTCTCTTTCCTTCACCATGTGGGTTGCAATGTTGCTGCTAATGACCTGAGTGAGAAGATCTTCTCCATAAGCTGAGGCTCCCTCTCTCTCCTCCCCCTGCTCACTGTTGAAAGCTCAGACCAGCTCACAAATACTCATGCTTGCAGGGGGCAGGCTGCTAACCGGAGTCAGTGAAGCAGCTCTGTATGGCAGTGGGGAGACTCCAGAAAACTGGACAGCGCTTGAGGGTGTGTCCCTGTTTCTCGTACACTAGCCTTTTGTTACCAAGTGGAGTGGTGGATATGGAGTTGTCAGAAATTCTGATTTTTCAAGGAAATTTGTGTGAAAACATTTCTGTGTGATTTTTCTTGATTTTTAAAACATTATGTGGACTGCAAGTTTTTAATCCTGTCCCCATTTGGACTTTGGCTGGTGGCTGGAGTCAGCTCAATCTAGTGCTGAAGACCCAGGTGTCTGCTCCCAGCACAGACGCACACTGCACTGCCAGGTCATCGGTGCTCGCATGTCCTTCCCTCAGAAGGCCTAGGCTGGTCCGTCCTCACCCCCTGGGCGGGGCGTCTGCTGTGATGCCCTTCACCATGGCCTGCAGGAACCCAGAAGTTTCACTACGACTGTGCAGCTGAGGAGAAAGAATGTGTGGGGGAGGAATGGAGGCAGAACTAGAGTAGCATCAGAGGTTTTATTTTATTTTTTATTTTTTTGAGTTGGAGTCTCACTCCATCGCCCAGACTGGAGTGCAGTGGCCGCTCCCGGCCACCGCAGCCTCGACCTGCTGGGCTCCCGCAATCCTTCCGCCTCAGCCTTCCGAGTAGCTGGAACTACAGGCGCACACTACCACACCCGGCTAATTTTTTGATTTATTGTAGAGATGAGGTCTCACCACGTTGCCCAGGTGGGTCTGGAACCCACGGGCTCAGGCAATCCACTCACCTCAGCCTCCCAAGGCGCGGGATTACGGGCTGAGCCACCTAGCCCGGCGCGTCAGAGGTTTTAGAATAGACTTTGGGAGTAGAAATTTGGACTGTTTTCACAAGAAAATAATAAAAGCACATGTTCTATGTTATTATCGCTTTCATTCCATCACCTGCCTCCTTACATGGGTTTTTAAGCAATGGCTTTGGTATTTAACAGCTATGTTTAATTTTTTGGTTTTGGGAAAAATGTATTTCTAAGCTCCAAAGACCTCAATGATAAATAAACTTTTGGGGGTCTACTTGAGTTCTGTGTATGGATACTCCTTATTCTGTCACAAGGATGTACCGTATATAATTTAAAACAACTTATTAATACTGAAGAATGAGATATGAATGCTCCCCCCAGTCTGTTTCTAACCTTTTCATTCATTTATAAGATGCAAATGCCTCAAATACTTTAATAGATTTATATTTTATTCTTGGGTTGAGCCAGTTGTCTCTGAGAGTTTTCAACTCACTAAAGAATTCAGGCACATAGAAGACAATGCCTTCTGAAAGTCTCGTTAAAAAGGAGAGGCTGACCTGGAATATCACTGGTGTTACATGCTATAAATTGATGTGGAGGTAAAATACAATTGGTATATCACACTTCTTAGTTTCAGGGAGTAACTTGGTCTTATGTTTGGCCCTATAACAAAGATTAACAAAGCATGGTGTTCACTTGTTTTCAAATGAAATATAACCAGAAACTCCAAATCTCTCCTAAAAGATGGAGACTTATTTTTAGCTAAAGTCAAAAGCTAAAGTATCTATTGGTATGTTTCCACATTGCAATATTGAGTTTTCCAATAAAAATTGCTCTTCAATTAATGTGGATGCAGTTAACTCGCCTGTAAAATGGGTGTAACGTAGGGTGGGTTTGATTATTAAATGAGATAGAATATATAAATCATCATAGTATCTAGTACACAGACAACTTTTAGTATTTGGTAGCTAATATTGATATTATTATTTGTTTGGATCAGGACTGTCTAGGCCATTCTAGGACTCTGGTTTTTATTTTTTATTTTTCTGTCTTGTGTCTTTTGTTATACACTTCACATCTTTATTGATATATAATTTACATACCATAAAATTCACCGATTTAAAGTATGCAGTTCTGGCCGGGTACAATGGCTTATGCCCATAATCCCAGCACTTTGAGAGGCTGAGGCAGGAGGGGTGCTTGAGCCCAGGAATTCAAGACCAGCCTCGGCAACATAGTGAGACCTCATCTCTACAAAAATCAAAAAATTAGCTGAGTGTAGTGGCATGCATCAGTAGTATCAGCTAATCAGGAGGTCGAGAAAGAAGGATTGCCTGAGCTCAGGAGGTTCAGGCTGTGGTGAGCCATGATCATGACATGGCCCTCTAACCTAGGCGACAGTGAGACACTGACTCAAATAAATAAATAAGTATACAATTCAACAGTCAATTCACAGCTGTGCAGCATCGCCACAATTAAGTGGAAAATATTTTCATCACCTCTGAAGGAAACCTTATAAACTTGTTAGTGGTCGCTCACCATTTCTCTCTCCCACATTTTCCTACAACCCCAGGCTGCCACTTTCTGTCTCTGTAGATTTGCTTGTTCTGGACATTTCATGTGGGTGAAATTATATAATATGTGGTCTTTTATGATTGACTTATTTCACTTAGTATTTATATTTTCAAGGTTTATCTATGTTGTAGCATGTATCAATACTCCTTTTATTGCCACGTATTGCTGAAAATAGGCCATATATATATTTATGTATGTATTTTTGAGTCAGGGTCTCACTTTGTTTCCCAGGCTGGAGTGCAGTGGCACAATAATGGCTCACTGCAGCTTTGAGCTCCTGGGCTCAGGCAATCCCTCTGCCTCAGCCTTCTGAGTAGCTGGGGCTACAAGCACACTCCAAAATGCCTGGCTAATTTTTCTATTTTTTTTGTAGGGATGGGATCTTGCTTTGTTGTCCAACCTGTGATACTATGCTATATTTTTTTTATTCTTTCATCAATTGATGGACGTTTGGGTTGTTTTTACTTTTTTGGTTATTACGAATAATGTTGCAGTGAGCATTCATTCAAGTCTTGGTGTGGATATATGCTTTCAATTCTCTAGGGATGGAATTTTATTTTTTACATATGTTATGTTGTATATCTTCTTTGCAGAAATACCTATTCAAATTCTTTGCCTATTTTGCAGTTGGGTTAATTATCTTTTATTATTGAGTTGTAAGAGTTGTTTATATATTCTGGAGATGAGTCCCTTATCACATATATGATTCACAAATATTTTCAATGCATTCTGCAGGTTGTCTTGGTATTATTTTTTATTAACCAGTAAGTCTGAACTGTCTTATTTATCTATAGTGAATGCATTCATGCCCTCCTAACTGATTCGCACAAACTCTCTTTCCAGCCTCTGTTTCTCTACCTCGCTCTTCAGTCTGTCCATGAGCCCCTTCAGGTCCCTGAGGAATACCTGAAGCCATATGACTTTATCCAAGACAAGAACAGGCGCCACTATGCAGGAATGGTGTCCCTTATGGATGAAGCAGTGGGAAATGTCACTGCAGCGTTAAAAAGTCACGGGCTCTGGGACAACACAGTGTTCATCTTCTCCACAGGTAGGTCTGTCAATAGGAAAATAATCTCTTGGTAAAACCTAGGACATGGTATTCAATAAGTGGAATGAAGACAGATTGGAGCAGTTAGCATTTCCTTATTAAAATAAATGCGAACTGCAATGGTGGAGACATGATCATAGTAGATGCAAAGACGTGTCTAAGGAAAAAGAATTGTGGCATCTTCATTCGGATGCCACAATATTCTGGTAGTAAGCTTATAAACAAGCACTTGCTTCCCAAGTAAATACGAGTGGGCCTCATTCATATGTAGGCTGCTGGGTGGCAAGTCCTAGAGGGCTTGTCCCTCGCTCTCTGCAGCCAGCCATCCTGCATGGCTGGGATTCCTGCTGGCTGGAGGCGGCTTGGTGTTGGTGCAGAGAGACAGGTGGCAGCATGATGGAGATGGGTAAGCAATGGAGTTGTTTAAATCCAGGCTCGATATCCAAGTTTTTTTGTATTAAAATTATTTTTCTGACAATAAAAGTCATATATATTGATTATATTATATATATTGATTATATATATAAAGTCATATATATTGATTATATTATATAAAAGACATATATATTGATTATATTATATAAAGTCATATATAGATTATATTATATAAAAGTCATATATATTGAAAAATCAGCAAAGATGGGAGAAGGAAAACTCATAATTCCACCCCTCAGGCACAACTTTTGCAAATCATTTTCACCATGGCAATGCCATCCTGATCCCTAATCTGTTACATATGTGATTTTTCTCCCCTCTCAATTGACAGTTTCCTAATAGTCCACCATGATGTGCTTTGTTTATTCATGGTGCTGAGTACTCAGAGAGCACTTTCAATCTGAAATGCAGATCATTTTGTTATGGGAAATTTTCTCATGATTTATTTTGGAATTGTTTGGCCCTCCAACCCACATTTCTCCTATTCTCTCTTTACAGACCTTTTGTTATTTAGTTGTTAGATCAGTCCTCTAATTTTCTTAGTTGTTTTTTTTTTCTCTCCTATTTTGATGGAGATGGGTAAGCCATGGAGTTGTTTAAATTCAGGCTTATTTTCCTTGTACTATTTGAGAAATTTTCTTATTGTTTTGTAAACTTTCCACTAAATGTATTTAAACCACCATGTTTTTTAATTACCCAGGAACTCTTTCATGTTTTCTGATCATTCCTTTTTTTGTAGAGTTCTGTTTTTACTTTATAGATGTAATAACTTATTTCTCCAAAGCCTGTGCTCTTAATCACTAATTTTATATGTGTGTATGTGTTTATACATATGTATGCACGTATATGTGTATAGAATTGTTTAAAAAGTTTCTTGTATTCCCAACATTGTCTCTCTTCCTTTTCAGTTCTTTTTTTTCAGTTTGTTTGTATCTTTGTTTTAGTCTGTCTTTCATGAGAGTGGTTTTGTCAAATGCCTGGTGATCCTTAGCTAAAATTTAAACATTTGAATGGAAGCTCCACTGTGTGAAGTCAGGGCTTGTTATCTGGGTTTGTTATCTAGTGAGTGTCACTGTAAAAGAGGTTGAGTAGCTTACCCCAGATCACACAGCTAGGCAGAGGCAGGCTTCATTGTTTCTGGCTCCATTGCAGTATCCTGCCTCTGAGATGATGATCTTGATGTTCTTATTGGACCTCATGATACAGGAGAGCTCTCCCCATGGTGTGCTGCAATTCTGATCTACTTAGGAGCCTGGGCAAGGCTGGGGGCAGTGTCTAACCTGAGCAGCATTGTTCAGTAGCTTTGGTGCTGTTTAAATACTATAATTTTCTGAGTGTGTCCTGCTGTGAAAAAAGTTGAGTATAAGATAAAATTTGTTTTTCCTCTAAAACTTACTCTTCAGGGAAGAAAGGGGGTGGGGGGAGGCATTGTAAACTTAAATCTTTACGAGGGCGCTCAGATTCTGGACTTCTTCTCAATTTACTTTATTTTGAACAGCCTGGTATAGCATTTTGATCAGTGCTGTTTTTCAATGCCTACAGAGTTCTCTAGAAGGAATAAATAAAAAAGAGGCCAGGATATTTAACATTGATCTGGCAAAATTATTTCTGAGAAATGGCCTCACAGTTGCAAGAATTGGAAGTCATAAGTTTATAAAACCAGTCTTTGTTGTAGCAATTACAATTACACAATTTCAGGACAAAGGATTTCCTGAAGTGAAAGTATGTGGAGTAACGTGTCCTACGTGGGCTGAAAAGTGCTCAGACAGGAGAGAAGCTGGGCACTTTGGAACACAGTGCTGAAAATCTCCAAGTGGCTCTTGTAACATCCAAGATGCTGGTGTCAAGAATGCGTGGGAACAGATGGAATAGAGCTTTTCATGATATGTGAGAATGGAAAAGCATTTTAAGATCAATATTTATTTTATTATGTGATTTCAAATGTGTATACAGAATTGCACCTTAAAACTGAGTTTTGACTGTTTTATAAACATCTATAATATTTTACTTATTTAAGGTGGCAGAAATAATATTTGGAGATTCTCACTGAGAAGATAGGGATTACCTTATGATGCAGTTGTCCTATATTCTGACACTGTTTTACATCAGTAGACATGTTAATCCTGCACCATCTTTGCTTTGTTGAGCTAAGTCCAACCTGATTGTGGGCATGTATTTTTATTACACTGCTCAATTCAGTTTGCTAGGACTTTATTTAGGATTTTTGCATCATTTTGGAAGTGAAAGTGGATTGGTAATTTCTTTTTTCTCTGTTGGGTTCTGTTGTCTTGGTTACTTACCTCAAAAAATAATTTGGATAGTTTTTTCATCTTTTTCTATGTTCTAGAACAGTTTTAGAACGTTTGAAAGATCTCTCTGGTTTGGCTGGTTCTTGGAACCTTCTTGGGAGGCATTTAAAAAAATTATCTCAGTTTAAATTTTTTGCTGAGTTATATCTAGGTGTAGGTCTTTAAAATGTTGTAAAATCAATTTTGCCTGAAACACAATGAGCCCTTTGAACTGCATACTAAGATTATTCTTCAATCCAGGAAGTTTTCCTTGTTCATATTTTTGCTTATTGCTTTTGTCCTGCTTGATTTATGTCTCAAAAATATCTTTCATTAATAGATTGAATCACTGATTCGGCTTTTCTCTCATCGTTCTCAGCTGTTTTGTCCATTTTCTTAGCATTCTGGAGCTCCTCTGTATTACCAGTTAGACATTTTTGCCTTTTAAAATCTTCTCCTTACTATCTCCAATGTATATTATTATTGATTGTATTTTTAGTTTTTTGAGGGCCTTTCATTGCTTCAGTCATTTCTCTTTTCTCCTAAGCTTGTTAGTGACCACTGTTCATTAAATATTGACTACATGCCCAGGCCCAGTTCTAGTGTTTTTCCTGTACTTTTTTGTTGTTGTTACTGTTCATGTTGTAAGCATTAGAGCTCAAAGTAACCTTGTGAGATAGGTTTCTTTTAACCAATGAAGAAATCAAATCTTCTTTAACCACTTAAATTGAGTGATTTGCTCAAGGCCACACATCTAACAAATGAAAGACCAGAATTCAAATCCTGATCTACTTGAGGACCCTAATTGATGTTCCTTTCAAATCTCATCAAAAATTAGCACCGTCCCACTCTCAGGGTGACTTCTGCCTTTTTTCAGGTGGGTGAGGTGACTCTGTGTCATGAGGCAAAGCAGGATAGGTCAGCCCTTGTTTCCTCAGCCCATTTTCTTTGGCCCTATGGTTTACAGAAATGTCTTCACAATTCTGGCTTTGTAAGCCATGTGTCCATCTTAGTTTTTCATATGGGGATGGACTTTCTTCTTGTTCTGTAAATGTTGTTTTAGCAGGATAGTGGTTAAGAGAAACAGCACTAGTGGCTGTCAACCTGTCACCATGGCTGGTCTTCATATTGGCTAAACTTCAGGAATTTTTTAAAAATAGGAAACCATTGCCAACAGACCCAGAAATCTGCATGGAAATCTCACCTGGAGTAAGATGAGTTGCAATGAGAGCCAACTCGAGCAACTAGGTCATGAGTTAAAACTGGGAAAACTGATTCTGAAACCTTAAAGAGAGGAATTGACCTCAATGCCTTAATGCAGCCATTATATATTTATGTTAACTCATCAGAATAGCCAGTTTTGCTTACATTTACATCCGGGTTTGACTGTGAGGAGAGACCTAATGTGCATTTATTTCTTTGGATACTGTTTTCTGTGTTTGTTGCCTGAAGTAGAAATTAATAATTTGCTATAATAATGTGATTAAAACTCAAGAAATAGGACCTGGACTGACTGATCATGGGACAGTGATTCATTTTTTCCAGTTTTCTCACTTTACTCCACTCAGCCCTGCCTTTCTTTGTAAGCATAAGAATATGGGTACATCCAAACAAATACAGGCTGAGTCCACTAGTACAAAAAACCCTGAAATGAACTAACTTCTTGGTATCTAGCTTACATGCACAGTGGCAAGGAGAGGCAGAGACTTAATTTTTATATTTTGATGTTTGGAAAAGCTACTTTTAAAAAAATTCCTGTTACCCTTTGGGAGAAACCCAGGGGGCTCTTCCCTTCTCACTGTCTCTGCTGTTATCCTAGTGCTTGGGCAGCTATTCTCGGCATGCTATCAGGGGACCCCCGCAGTGATGAGTGTTTGGCAAAAATGCAGATTCTGTGATGATGGCTGCACAGCATTGTGGATGTACTAAATGTCACCCAACTGGGCACTTCGGAATGGTTAATTTTATGTAATATGAGTTTCACTTGAATTTTAAATATTCAATTTCTCAGACTTCATCACAGACATACTACTGAATCAGAAACCCACGACTTGGGGTCCAGGAATCGCCATTTTTAACAGGAATTCAGGGCATTCTTTTGTGCACAGAAATTTGAGAAAGCCCTGAGTTAAGGTAACATTAACTCAAACCTTAGAAATTGGCTTTATGAGAAGTACATATAGTTATTTAAATTTTATTTGTATTTATGTATGTCCTTCTCACTAGGAGGATATGTACCAGAAGCCAACTGGGTTTGGATTTCAGCCTCTCCCTGGTAGTTTTCACTTCAGGTAAATGCCCCCCCTTTCTAGAAACAGACTCTTCAAAAAAACTAATAAGAAAAGTTTAAATTATTCTGCTCTCTGTGCCCTTTCTGCATATGGATCCGTCTTGATTGATGAATGCCACTCTTTCTGTAGCGTGTGGTTAATACTACTGTTAACAAGAGTTTCATCACAAACACATGATTCTGGTTGTTTGAATCCTTCTCTGATCAGGTAGGGTTAGAGTCAAGTCCTAACTTTCTCACCAGTAAGTTAGCAGATGCCAGCCTCACCCAGTCACCTGTTAAATGCAGGTGCTCCACCCTCTATTTATTCACTCAGTCTTTCATTGCAAACAAGAAGTTCCACAGGTTATAGTTCCAGCCCTTAGGATGCTCACAGTGTAGTGAAGCAGACAAGTGCATGAACTGTCACAGTGTAGTGGGGATTGCCAGGGTGGAGCCTAGGTGCTACTTCACACGGTGGGACCACGTCCTGAACCAGGGTCTGGGGAGTCTTCTGAGATGGAAAGGTTGGGAATAGATTGGCCAGAGAAACGGGTAGAGTCAGAGAGGAGATTGGCAGCATCCTAGCCTTTGAGAAAGGAACAGGAGTAAAGAGGGAGAGCAGTCCTGTGGTGGCGGGGGGATGGAGGGGTCCCATGGCTGCAGTCCAGGTGGCAAGGTGGGGAGGATGAGAGGTGAGGCTGGAGAGGGCAGCCTAGAGCCTGCTAAGAAGGGCCTGGGGTGGGCGGGGCCCGGGGTGGGCCCGGACCTGCAGGCGGCAGGCCTGAGAAGCTTCAAGCAGGATCCAATTTTCACTTCAGGACTAGGGTGGAGGGTGACTGGAGGCCACAGGCCTTTAAGGGGGCTCCACAGGAAAAGGGGAGGAGGATAAGCCACAGATAAAGGCAGAAGGAAAACGGATGAAGAGGAAGGGACCGATGCAAGAAATCCATGGGCGAGCTTGGTCCTGCTGTTCTTTGGGAGTTCTTATTTCTAGGAGAGTTGATGGTTCTGCAGTTCTGTGGGTTCTCAGAGCTGTGTTGGCTTTTCAGAGCTGTGTTGGCACTGGGGAAAGCCTTTAGTGGAGCCATTCTTTCTGTTGGCACTGGGTGCGTTGGCAGAGCTGGAAAGAGTGGCAGAGTGCCTGTGTGTCCACACAGTGGCAGAGTATAGTCCGTGGGTTTATAGTCCCTGTGAGACTGGGTTTGGGTGGTTGCAGGGACCTCAGGGTGAAGCTGCACTAGTGGGCAGGCACCTGCAGTGCGCAGGCCACTCCCTCACAATGGAGACGTGTCCTGCTCCGTTGTCAGTGGTGCCACTACTGAGGAACACCGAGTCCTATTCAGTAGCACACTTCTGCTCAGACGAATGAGTAATTTATTGCAGAAACTGAACTTTTAACATTTACATCTGAGCTTTCACAATATTACATGTAATTTAATATCTCAAACAGTGTTAATAAAGAATCTTAACTAATTCCTCTAATCTTATGTACCTTTCTCCCTTGTATGTAGAATTCCCTTCAAAACTGGTGGCTGGCAAAGGGAGAGCTCCTTCATGGTTTTAAATGTACTTAGGCAATTGGCAGACTTATTAAAATATTATGGAAATTCTGTGCCAGGAACAAAGTAATATGACTGCTAGCAAACCAGTCTCCCTAGGTTCTTCAAACACTGAAATGAATCTCTGACAAAGCTAAGGAAAAGCTGTTAAGTGAATACATAAAAAAGTGTGTCCACACTGCCTTTCTTTCTGTGGTAATATATTTATTTAGTGTATCTGCCATAGAGGGAAATTACATGGTTCAAAACTATGAGACTAGAATGATCTTTTCCATCACCAGTCATTAATCCATGCCACCTCTTTGGATTTTACCTGTTAATGTCCTCACTGAGACCATGTTGGATCACTTTAATATTTTATTAGTAATAGATACTAATTTTTTGATAATTTTATTGACTGAAAATAATAACCAATGCGTTTTACTGAACAGCCACTCTGACTTGGCATCTCTTTTGACTGAGTTACAGAGGAGTTTCCAGGACTGGGGATGGCCAGCCTTCCTCCCCTCTGTCCCTGGCAGTCCTCAGGGATATGTCTTCTTTCAGGTAGTCATGATGTTTCCCGTGGGTTGAGACAAGGATAGTTCTCCTGCCAGGGAACCCAAGGTGGTGAGGAAGCTGTTTGTCCTCCTTGATCTCAAATGTGAAAACTGTGAATTGAGGGAAATTTTCTGGCACTTGGTACTGGACAGAATGGGGAGGTGGGGCATCACAGATATGGACATTTGATTCTCTTACCATCTGCTCAGTTTTTCCACTTCTTTGTGGCCCCGGGAACTGACTCATCCTCATGTTTGAGTTCTGGGATATTGCTGGTGGTAATCCTGCTGCTTTATATTTGGTTTTGGTTTTCTGCCGGGGGAAGAAAAGCCAGAGTGTTTCTATGCTGCCATTTTTGGAACTGGAATTCCCAAATTCAATAGCCGATGCATTTTAAAGGCCACCCAAACAGTCTTGCATTTATTCTCCGTGACAAACCATCGAATTCACAATCCCAGAGTCTAAGGCAAGAATGCCTCTTAATCACTATGTTTATCAGATTTTCAATGTTTTATTATATTACTTAATATATGCTATAACATAATAGTGTATTATTGTGTCATGAATTTTTAGCAGGAGAAACATGAATCATTATTTTCACACTTCTGTGAGAGGATTTCATTGTGGCCTTTCTCTGAGTTTATAATTAATGGAAGATATATATTGAACTGAGCATATTTATTGACTAAATTGCAAGAAGCTTCTTGATTCGTTTGGGTTTACCTTCTCCTTTTTCATTCCATTTTAAAGGTCAGATTTCAGACAAATTCATTTCTTATAGTGTATGCTTCTCTCGGAACTAACTGGAGCCAAGATTCTTCATGAGGCATGAGGAGTGTCATATTGGACAGGCTGCACTGGAGGAGGAAGCAAGATGAAAGTACATTCTGGGCCGGGCTAGGTGGCTCAGCCTGTAATCCCAGCACTTTGGGAGGCTGAGGTGAGTGGATTGCCTGAGCCCGCGGGTTCGAGACCCGCCTGGGCAACTTGGCAAGACCTCATCGCTACAATAAATCAAAAATTAGCCAGGCGTGGTAGCGCACGCCTGTAGTTCCAGCTACTTGAAAGGCTAAGGCGGAAGGATTGCTGGAGCCCAGCAGGTCGAGGCTGCAGTGGCCGGGAGCGACCACTGCACTCCAGTCTAGGTGACAGAGTGAGACTCCAACCCAATAACCACCTAGAAAACATGACCACAGCAAGAGGGAGGGGCTAAAATAAACTCAGGTCATCACAAGTGTGTAGTTACACATGCATACACTTACACGTGCATATGCCTACTCAAGCATATATCAACACAAGCATAAACCCCCACATGTACATACCTACATAAGCATATGCTTATACTTACATATGCATATTTATAAGCATATAATTGCATATGCATATACCTATATAAGCACATATTTACACAAGAATATACCTACACATGCATATGCCTACACAAGCATACACCCACATGAGAATATATCTATATGTACCTATGCCCATACAAGTATATATCTACATAAGCATATAGTTACACATGCATATACCTACACAAGCATATACTTACAAATGCAATTACCTACACATGCATATACCTTATACAAACATATACCTATACATACATATACTTACACAAGCATATAGTTACATATGCTATACTTAACACATGCTTATACCTGTACAAGCATATACCTACATAAGCACATACTTACACATGCACATATTTATACAACCATATACCTACAGAAGTATGCACCTACGTAATCACATACCTACACAAGTGTATATTTACACATCCATATACCTACACATGTACGTGCTTACACATGCATGTACGCACACATGCATGTACCTACACAAGCACATACGTATACATGCACATACCTCCACAAGCATATACCTCCACAGGCATATCCCTATACATGCAAATGCCCACACGTGCATATACCCACACATGCATATATGCCCACATGCACATACCCTCATGTGCATATACCTCCATACACATATGCTCCCATGTGCATAAACCCATGCAAGCATATACCCTCACATGCATAAGCATATACCATACACCTATGCAAGCATACACCTAAACAAGCATACACTTATATTGTGTGCCATCTGGTACCCACATCTACTGTCTCCTATAGCAGTCCAACCAAATATTTAAATATATAAAATCTATAGGCTATACATGTGGTGGCTCACACCTGTAATCCTAGCACTTTGGGAGGCCAAGACAGAGGGATCGCTTGAGCTCAGAATGTGAGACCAGCTTGGGCAACATAGTGAGATCTCATCTCTACAAAAAAAGTAAAAAATAGCTGAGCGTGCTGGTGTGCACCTGTAGCCTCCCAGCTACTCAGGAGGCTGATGCAAATGTAATCACATGTGTCTAGGAGATTGAGGCTGCAGTGAGCCAGGATTGTGCCACTGCACTCCATCCTGGGCTACAGAGGGAGACCCTCTCTCATAAATAAATAAATAAATCTGTAAAGACAGACTAATTATTTATCTTTGTCTGTGAACTCTTCAAACACATGTTATTGAATGTGTTACTACTAGAAGTCCTATTTGGACAAGTAGCTAGGTAAGCCCTGTCTAAGCAGAAAGACCCATGCAGGGCTTTTCAAATTTTGGATTCTGCTAACTAGAGATGGACTAATTAGAAGGCACTGGTGGGACCTACAGACTTTGAGAACTCTCTTGAGATGAGTGAAAATATTAGCTTCCTGTGTGAGCAGAGACTTGTTTATCTTGAATCAGGGTAATGGCAACTTGACATTTGTATTATATCTATCCCTACTTTACCCCTCTTCTTTTTTTAAGGAGTTGTAAGGGTCTCACAACTGATCTTAGAATTAAGATCAAATATCTGATCTTATCTGATCTTAGAATTAAGATCAGTTATCTGATCTTAGAATTAAGACCCAGAGAGGGACTGATTTTGTAATACTCAGGAGGCAGGCTGCTGGCATCCAACACTTGACGCTTCCATCGGTACATATGCACTCTTGGGCAAGATACAGACTCTGTTCTTCATTTGTAAAGTGCAGGTGAAAGTGAAACCTACATGACAGGACTATTGGGATTGCCACAGTTTTTGGCACTAAGTGGTTTATGAGGTTGTGTGATAAAATAATAGCTAAGTGGCTAGGGGCCAAACAACCATTTCCAGCCTTTGATCTCAAGTTTGCTTTTTGTTTGTTTTGGTTCTTATTTATTTATTTATTTATTTATTTATTTATTTATTTATTTTTGGTCCCATGTGGCTTCTGTTTCATCATGTTACGCTCATTGGGCCATTTACTACTACCTATGCCCATTCATTCATTCACTTATTTACTCATTCACTCATCAGCTACATATCTGCTATGGACTGTACTCTTTGCTAGGCCTGGAAGCAGCAGGGAAGAGGTTGACCATCAACCATTCACAAGAGAAAGTGTTTGATTTTCTAGTTCGACAGTCTGTGGGCATCAGGAGTGTGCAGAACCCTTCTTCTTCAACTGAAGATGGTTAGTAGTCTGTAGCAATTCTTATGATGAACTTCTCATTTATATTTTTAGCACCCATTTCCCCAAAATCATGAGGAATTATTTTTTAAAGCAATCTTGTGTGTGATTACTGAAA
The DNA here is from genome assembly GCA_963574415.1 of Tarsius wallacei. Classification (NCBI taxonomy): domain Eukaryota; kingdom Metazoa; phylum Chordata; class Mammalia; order Primates; family Tarsiidae; genus Tarsius; species Tarsius wallacei. Next base: position 15,272 of record CAUYQG010090194.1, read on the forward strand.
GTGCAATATGTTTTGAGAACCTCGTTATTTCCTCTGATACTTTCTTCTTTTCATATTTCTCATATTCTTTGCCATGTTTCATTTGAAGGTGATTTATCATGGAAGATATTAGACATGATTTTGAAGTGTGTACACAATTAGTTATTGGCAAAGTTGAAATTCTACTTTTAATTCGTTGCCTTTTTTTGGGAAAAATTTATGACCTAAATAATATCAAGTAATCAAAAATGAATGTGATTCTTAAAGGTCATTTTGTTTAATGTTTTGAATGCTAGTTTACCAAATACTATTAGAAAAGTTGAAGTTTATATATAATTTATTTTGTCTTGTATTATTTTATTTTTATAAATATTTATGGTTTTATAAAGATACAAATTTTTCCTAACGTTATCTACTACCACATTTTCTTTTTTTTATTAACTTTTCGTTCATTTTCTATTTTTAATTATTTGAAAGTTCTTAAATATATATGACATTATGATATTAGCAATCATATATATAACATAACATTAACAGTTATCATTAATGATAAGTATTTTATTCTTACAATAATAAACGTTTATCTTTTGATTAGAATTGTAGCGTATAAAGCAAGACACATAGGAATTTTTTTTTTACTCCAAATAACATCTAGAGTGCATATCTATATTTGAAAAAGACTTTTCAGATATTATTAATAACACCAAATAATGCATCTTGTGTTCTAATGATGTGATTACTTTGATTAGCTAAGCTGGTAAACCACCATATACCATTATTGATCATAGTCAAGTTCAAGGATGCTGGAAATGACATTAGAGAAGGCATTGGGTTATTTGGACTGAGTGACAGATTTGACCGCCTATTGCATTTGAATCCATATTAACTCTAACATGTTAGTGATTCTTTCTTATTCTCCAATTTTAGATGCCAGTCCACTTTTAAAAAGACTTTAAAAATTATATTGGAGTACAGAAATACATTGGAATATGTGCAGATTTTCTGCTTACTTTTAATATTCTGATTTGGACTTGATTTACAACGCTAACTCAAAATGTCTGATAAATTTCTTATCCAGAACTTGGATGTTATTTAATCTCTCTGCCATGATGATTTGTTATTTTTGTTTAAATAATGTAAAAATGTTATATTTTGGATATGAATACTTCCTTAATTTTAAAGATATGGCAGCAATAAATTTATGTATATTGGGGATAAAGCTCAATTATTTTTAATTTTTAATGGAAATGCAATATACTAGTTTTCTGCTGTCATACAAATTATTACAACATTTAGCAGCTTAAACAACACAAATTTTTTTTCATCCAGTTTGTTGGGTCAGAAGTTCAACACAGGTTTCATCAGGACAGAATTAGCTGTCAGAGGGCTGCATCCTTTTTGAAGGCTCTGGGGGTGGAGCGGGGGCGGGGGGGGCGGGGGGGATCTGCTTCTTTCTCATTTGGTTTGTTGGCAGAATTCAATTCCTTGTGATTATATTACTGAGATCCTGTTTTTCTGCTGGCTATCAGTTGAGAGCTGTATCTGGCTCCTGGAAACTTCCCCTTATTCTTTTACTCTCTTCTTCCATCTTCAGCGCCTGAGGATTCAGTGTCCCTCAGGTTTTGAATCTCTCCTCTTTTCTCTCATCTCTCTGATCAACTCTTCTTTCTTCTTTCACAGCTCATAACCTACCTCTTCCCTAATAATCTAGGATAACTTCCCTATATCTAGGTCAACTAATTAGCAACTTTAATCCCGTTTGCAAACTTAATTCCCTTTGGTCATGCAAGGTGACATATTCATAGGCTTTCACATTAGGACATCCTTGGGGGCCATAATTCTGCCTTCCACATGCAGTCACCCTGGATTGATGGACAAAATGTCAGTATTCTTTCTGGTCATCTCCCAGCCTCTACTAGTTCTTTTCCTGGGAAGAACATTCGCCACAAACGCAAATACTCGTATTGATCCTTTGGTGGTGGGACTGGTGAGCAGATGGCTCTGAGAAATAGACGGTCGTATATCACTATTGGCCTCCTCAAAAGAGTCATTGTTGTAGGACTTCTGAATGATAAGTATAACTAACTGTTTAAAATGTTGTCATTTGTGAGTGACTGTGAATATAAAAACAACTTTGCACAAGTAGATGCATTTAACAGGAATATACCCTCAGAGCCTTTGGAACTTGAGAAGGTGCTGGCTCTCATTTTCTTGGGAATCCAAGGAATGTCTCCTTTTAAGGAATTTAATTGTAAGTCCTGACAAAATACATAGGAAGCTATAAATAATTATAAAAATGGAGGCCTATTCTCCAACCTCCAGGTGTACACTTGACACCTTTGGAACTTACATCAACACTTTTAAGTAAGATGAAAACCTCAAGTCACCTGTATTTATTGAGTACCTTCTGTGTCTACACGCATGTAGAAGTTCTAGGTTCTGTTTTCAAAAGTTTACATTTTTATCTGAGCAGTAAGAGAGCCATCTGACCCAGTTACTGATAGTGTAATACTTTTTTTTTTTTTTTTTTTGAGTTGGAGTCTCACTCTGTTGCCCAGGCTGGAGTGCAGTGGCCGCTCCCAGCCACCGCAGCCTCGACCTGCTGGGCTCCGGCGATCCTTCCGCCTCAGCCTTCCAAGTAACTGGAACTACAGGCTCGCGCTACCACGCCCGGCTAATTTTTTTGATTTATTGTAGAGATGAGGTCTCGCTTGCCCAGACGGGTCTCGAACCCGCGGGCTCAGGCAATCCACTCACCTCAGCCTCCCAAAGGCACGGGATTACAGGCTGAGCCACCGAGCCCGGCTAGTGTAATACTTTTTACAGCTAAGTTCTGGATGGTATGGCCCGGACAGTGACAGTGAGCACCATGGCATTTCACAGCAGAGGGCAAATATGAGCTGGAGTAGCTTGGGAAGACTTAACAAGAGAATAGAGTTTGAACTGGAAGTAGAAAGATGCCTAGAGTTTGAACAGGCAGAGGGAGAGGGAAGGGTTCGTTCCAGATGCCCTCATAGAAATGATGATGTTGATGATGGTGATGACAGTGAAAGCCAGTAGTTCATGAACACCTGCTGTAGCCTAGGCATTGTGCCAAGCATTTTATGTGTGTCAACCCATTTCCTAGGTACTACTGCTAACCCCAGTTCCTAGGTTAAAAAAAAAAAATAGGTGGTTGGAGAGTAATGTAACTTGTTCAGTCATGCATGGCACTTCTTTTTTTTAATTTAATTTTTTATTTTAAAGTTGTGGGGTACAGTTCAGGTTAGGTATACAGATGCTCATTATGCAGGTACCCTTGTTGATGAGGTGTGCCCCTCCCTTCCTTATCCCACCCCCCACCTCCCCTGGCAGTTTCCCACTACTGCCAATCCCCTTCTTATAGTATTATGATAATTGTTCAAGTTCCGCTTGTGAGTGAGAACATATGGTACTCTATTCATGTACAGCACTTCTTAAGGAGAGTAGTGGGATCAGACTCAGGCCTGTCTAGCTTCAGAGCTCAAGCTAATAATCATGGGGTCAGTAGGCTGTGATCCAGAAGGAAGACACAGGTCCCTCTGCATAGGGAGTTATGCAGACAACGTCTGGACCCATGGAGTTCTAGAAGGATAGAACTGGGAAGGGTTTCACAGACAATTTCCGTGCAGTCTTTTCATTTTTAAAATGAGAAAGCAGAGACCTAGACAAGCTAAGATTTCCCATGTTGGAATGGAGACGTAGCCCTGTCTCTTACCCCGGATGCAATGCCCGTGCCTCCCCGCCATAGTTGCATGAGTCATCTGATGATGGTGATGCAGAAAAGCTAAGGTTGCCCTGATGAGTACCAGAATGCAGTGTGGGCTGCCTTGGTCTTAGGGGAGGTAAAGCCGTGTCATACACAGTACCCCCAGGAATGGATTCACCATGGGAGAACGTGGCTCACTGAGTTTCACCTAAGACAGAGCTGTGAGACTGCTTGTGACTTTTTGGCAGAAGTAAGTCTTTTTGATACATAAGCAGCCATCTTTAAGAACAGGGGGAGGACTCACACAGAAAAACTATATTTAGCAGTGACGTGAAAAGAGCACTCCGTATCAAATTTCATTATTCCTTTCTAGCTTTCATTCTGCTCAGCAGCCATTGGTAACATGGGCTGGTTGTGTCTTCTCTTTCTCCAGTTCTCCTCTGCCAATGGAAGTATCAATGAGTGGTGAATAGCCAGGAGCAGGAGCTAGAGGAGTATGGGTTGAGGAGTCAGCAGAAAGTAGATGGTGTGCCTGGCGCTGGATCTGGAGTCTTTTTAACATTGTCCGTAGTGTTAGGTGCAAGATACAGATTTAGGCTTCAAAGGGGCATCGGTATTATCAGCTGAAAACAAAAGCCATGCATTGTTTATACTCCTCTTCTAGAATGTAAAAATGAGGATTTACCCTGCGGTCATTTTTTAAGGAAAAAAATAAGAGAGAATGGTTAAATCAGACCCAACAGTCTGATTCTGCCCCACTTCCCTCCCCTTGTGTGGGCTTTTCCAGGGCCGTGGTCACTGCAGCATAAATGTGGAAGACGCATGTGACACGCATTTGCTCCAAAACATGAGAGTTCCAGGCCAGCCTTTGCCTGTGTCCTGTCCCAGATTCCTGTCTGCTTGGGTTTACCCAAAGACTGCTGTGGTTTTCTGACTTGATTTGAAGCCTCCTAGTCAGCCTAGGAGAGGCTGCATCTCCCTCCCAGGAGCTGAGCCTCCCTCCTTGGTGAGGGCCTGGGAACGCAGTGCCTGGCGCTTGGCAGGGGACCTCCCTGCTGTGCTTGGCCTCACAGGCTGCTTGTCCCTTGCTTTTCAGAAGCATGAGATGGCCCCACCAGGCCTAAAAACAATAAGAAAAATACATCTGAAAAATATCCCCAGACGCTGCTCTTGCTGACTTTGGCAGTTAGGTACAAAACATCAACAAAACATCCTATGTAGAAATTCGGCCTCCAGGCTTGTTCCCTTCTTACGGAACAATCCTTAACCTTGGAGGGCTCTTTTTTCATGTTTTCTTAATGAGAAAATATTTCAGAGGTTATTGGCACCACAGGTTTATTCCTTTCCGGTGGTTTTCACTCTTAACAAACTGTAATCTCTATGATCGCCTTTGTATTTTTCTTTCACAGTATGGGCCACATCTAATCTGCCTCTCCTAGGATGACTGTTCAAAGAACAGTGTTTTTTTCTTAAAAAAAAACATTTTTATCCTAGAGCATATTCTTTTTTTTTTTTTTAACATAAGGATTGTTTCCAAAAATTTTAACAAATATTAAAAATGACCCCTTCTCTACTTGGGGAGGTAAATCAATCTCTCACTTCCGCCCCCTTCTCTCTCATTTACTTTCCAAATAAATTATATTTGCTAATAAAAAAATAAAAATAAAAGTGACATCCACTGTGTGGAAGGTACCAGAAAAAAGTTATATATCTGTTCTCAGAGCAGCTTGTGATCAGGTAAAATATTCAGACACACACGTTAGTCAAAAGTATAAAAGAAGTTGGGGTGGTGTGAGGGGGCTATGCTTGGACTAACAATGTCATCTGTATGGTGCCATTTTAAAGTCCCCTTAGTGTCAGAAGGTCCTTCTTGAGTCCAGAGGTAATAGAGCAGGCTGGATGGTGGGGCCCTAAGAAAGCCCCATCCCCTGAGGGCCCTTGTGCAGTGCACGCAGCTCACATCAGTGGGTCCCTGGAGGGAGCAGTCTGATTGTGCCCATGGTGGGTTGTGGTCATCAGGCTGTTTCTAGGTGAGGTCACTTGACTACTCATCATTTTCTTTTCTGGTAACGAGAATGAGTCCATTAACTAATGTGACTCTACATTTTATTTAAGACGATCTATTGACCTGGTCTTGAGGAGATTGGAAGCTCTATAAGGTATAATCTCCTCTCTTTTTTTTATTTTTTACTTTTTTGAGTTGGAATCTCACTCTGTCGCCCAGACTGGCCAAAAGCCCCGAGCTATGTGGAGAAGGCTTAAAGCAAACAGGTGCCTGCACTAGACGCTCTCTTGTGAACTGGACGCCAGCCCGGCCAGTACCTCGCCGGATGGCTCCCGGCAAGTGATGATCCTCCTCACGACACAGCATGGCTGCCCAGTTCCTGCTGACGGGTGGGTACAAGGCATCACTAGCAACTCTCGGGGTCATTTCTCAGTACCCTCTTGTGAAATGAGTAGGGCTTAAACAGGCTTTCTGACAGCTCCTGGCTCCTTGGCCTGAACATTTTACGCGTCTGGATCCAGAGTAAGAGAAGCGGGTCTGGATGTGGTTTCGCCACGCCTTGCACATGACCTTGAGTAAGCTGCTTAACCTCCCTTTCCCTTGGGCCTGTAATCTTTCTCAGCTTCATCTTCTCCTCTATAAAATGGGTAGAGCACATACTTCCGAGCCTTCTCACAGGGTACTGTATGTGAAACTGCTTTGGGATGGCCTGGCGCGGTGGTTCATGCCTATAATCCCAGTACTTTGGGAGGCCGAGGTGCGAGGATTGTCTGAGCCCAAGGGTTCGAGACCAGCCTGGGCAACTTGGTGAGACCTCATCTCTATGATAAATCAAAAAATTAGCCAGGCATGGTGGTGCATGCCTGTAGTTCCAGCTACTTGGAAGGCTGAGGTGGAAGGATCGCCTGAGCCCAGTAGGTCAAGGCTGCAGTGGCTGTGAGCGTGCCACTGTCCTCCAGCCTGGGCGACAGAGTGAGATTCCAACTCAAAAAAGAAAAGAAAAGAAAGAAAGCGCTTTGGGAACCCCCAAATGCCCTCTAGATGGAGTTATTAACATGGCTGTATCCCCACAGCTCTCACCTCCACACCCCTCAGAAGATGCTTGGTGAGTCTGACCCGTCATTGGACCACACCATTCAGCAGATGTGGGTGATCCTGGCCTCCAAGAGCTGATGCCGGGACATACCAGAGTCCTGTAAACGCAGGCAGCATGGGCAAGAGAGGGTTAACCAGAGGGGTCTCCTGCCTTGAAACCACGCTGTGGCCTGCCGGGGCCAGCTGGGTCCCAGCCGACAGGCCACCTGCCACAGCAGGCCCGAGATGATTAAAACTTGTCAGGTTTCTTTTCCCTTTTGCTAACAACTATAAACACCTTCTTAGAGCTCTGTCTATGGGAATCAAACACCTGCGTGACACGAAAAGAATAACATCTGCCAGCGCCTGGGGCTTCTCACCACGAAGCCAACCCAGGAGGAAGCCAGGATGCTTTGTTTCTAGTGTTGGCAGCACAGAGCCCAAGCGGAAGACTTCGCGGTTCCCTTTCTCCATCTTCCAGGTTGGCGAGGGGAACTTCTGGGCATGACTGAAGGGAGATGGCAGAGAGGAAGGCCCCTTTTCTCTTGTGCTGATTGATGCTGAGGGCCCGGGCTGGGCCTTGGCTGGCTGACCAAGGCCCCGTGAGAGGCTCCGTGCAAAGATGTTCCATGTTCCGGATTCAGCCAGAGGGTAGAGACCCTCTCCCTTACAGATCTGGGGTTGTGCCCTTTCTGGTTCAGCCCTTTCCTGAAGCACTGCCCTGCCCCACCCCAGGCCACTCGACTATCTACAGAGGCCACCTGGAAGATGGAGCATTGGAGGCTGTGACCTTCCGGCAACACAGAACCAGCAACCGCACAACGGCCACTTCACTGAACCCTGAGTCTCGATGTCCAGAGAACATCGAGATTGGATCTCAGCCTCCAGGAGGGGGGGTAGGGGGCGCTCAAGGCATCCAGTGCAGAGGCCACATCCCTGCCTGCCGCAGCCAGAGAGCGGCACCTCTCTAAGCCCACCTGGGAGCCCAAGGTCAGGCCTTCTTAGCGGGAGGAGTCACACTAAGAGGCTTTGAGGATCTTCACCTTCACCCCGTGCATTAGCCTGGAGGAAAATTTCATCTGGCTGCAGGTCCCCAGGGGGCATCAGGAGTGACTGTCATTTCCTCCAAAGCTGAAAGAGAGAGCTGACCCCTGAGGGAGCTGTCGGGATCCTTCCTAGGAAGTAAGTCAAGATCAGTCACTCTGCCTTTCAGCTGGTCTGGTAGGAGGCAGGGGCAGGCCAGCCCCCACTTCCAGGCCCAGCGTGGCCTGCCTCTGAACGGAGTGGCACTGACCACTGCCTCCTGGGAGAGCCGCTAGGTGGTCAGAGAACAGGTTAGGGGCTGTACTCTCCAGGGTCAAAACTCCCATCAAGTTGGGTATCTGGCTTCATGCAGGAAAAACATCCCCGTGATTGAAATTACAGACTTCCCGTCTCATCCCTTCCCCACATAAGGAGAAAGGACAAACACTCGAGCCTAACAAATCAGCAGGGAAGCCTGACCCTGGGCTTAAAATGCAACAAAGGTTATGCAAACCACTTTTAGGTTAAAAACGAGTGAGCAGACGATGGAGTTGGAAGTCCATGGCAGTAAGTTTTGTGTTTTGACTGAGACTGAAAAACTGGAAAATGTTCTTGTTGTCCAAATGTTGAACTCTGTTTCCAATCCAGTCAAGGGTTTTATAAGTTGCCTTTACTGCTGTCTAATCCCTGAGCAGGCAGAATTGCATGTCCTGCCTACCTGCCTGGCTGCGTCTGGGCTGCCTTGGGCCTCAGAGGTGCCATCTTCCGAATGAATGTGGTTCTTGGACCCTTTGGTGTGGGACACTGAGGCACATTTGTCGACTGAGCCCTGAATCACACGGGCAGTTAGGACAGAGACAGGCTCAGAGTCGCTTGGGGATCCCTGGGTCTGCCCTCTGAGGTCCCTTCTTGGTTTCCTGGTCCAGTTTTGCCCACCTTTCTTTTTTTTATTTTTTTGAGTTGAAGTCTCACTCTTTCTCCTAGGCTAGAGTACAGTGGCACGATCACGACTCACCGCAGCCTTGACCTCCTGGGCTCAGGAGTTCTTCCTGCCTCAGCCTCCAGAGCAGATGGAACTACAGGCTTGTGCCGCCACACAGGGCTAATTTTTGATTTTTTTTTTTTTTGTAGAGACGAGGTCTCACTGTGCTGCCCAGCTCAAGCGATCATCCCACCTCAGCCTCCCAAAGTGCTGGGATTGCCGGTATGAGCCACCGCGTCCAGCCTTGTCCACCGTTCATTCTGTGAAACTCAAAGAGTGACTCAAGGACCAGCAGTGTATGGTCGCTTTAGAGCTCATTGGAAATTCCAAACCACAGACCCCATCCCAGATCAAAGGGACCAGAATCTTCATTTCAACCTGGCGATCTGCATACACATTAGAATTTGGAAGTCACTGCTCTGA
>CAUYQG010090197.1:0-20728 GCA_963574415.1 Tarsius wallacei
CCACACCCGGCTAATTTTTTGATTTATTGTAGAGATGAGGTCTCGCCTGCCCAGGCGGGTCTCGAACCCGCGGGCTCAGGCAATCCACTCACCTCAGCCTCCCAAAGGCGCGGGATTACAGGCTGAGCCACCGAGCCTGGCTGAGCAAGAGTTCTATAGTCAGATGACCTTCATTGAAAACTCAGTTGAGCTACTTTTAGGATTTACTGTGGACAAAGCTTCTCTGCTTTAGTTTCTTCTTCTGTAAAATAGGAAGCATATTTGTTCTATAAAATGATTGATAAGCAAATGAGTTAACGTGTGTAAAGTTATTAGGATATTACTTGAAATATAGCAAGCACTTAAATGATAGCAACTATTCAAATCATATAATATTTTTATTCTAGGAAATCAGGCATGTGCTCAATAGGTGCGTGGAGCCCATCATTCTAAAAATGATTCAACAGGCATAATTCCAACATACTGTAGTTGAGTGTGCATAATGTGCTAGACTTTAGGCTATAGAAATACGGTGTCTATTTATGAGGAACTTGTCTACTTTATAGGGTTCTTGACATTCTATTTGCTGATCCAATATATTTAGCCTACTAAACTGCATGACTTACAGGAGGATGTCGACAAAGCAGTGAAGGCCGCAAGGCAGGCTTTTCAGATTGGCTCTCCATGGCGTACTATGGATGCTTCAGAGAGGGGACGACTACTGTACAAGTTGGCTGATTTAATCGAAAGAGATCGCCTGCTGCTGGCAGTGAGTATTAACCCAACTGGATAGGTGGATGGAGCTTTCCAAAGCATGCATTTTTTTGACTTAGCAAGTTGTTTTGATTTTACTGATCTCTATGTGCTCTTTACCAACAAAATGAAAAGATTTTATCTTCTGATTCTTATACAGAACCCTTACCACGGAGCTTATTCTCAAATAATTATCTGCACTCCAGTTTTGGATGATGTTAATTTCTGCTCCCACAATGCATTCTATAGTCTAATTAGGCACACCCCAAGTTAAAATAAATTTAAAACATTTCTTTCCTTTACATTATAGCTTTGCAGAGCCTTTAACAAGGTTATACACAGTGAATTTCCTAGAATGATGCACTGGGTTTTTTTTTTTAAAGTACTTGACTACTAAACTCTTTTCATGGAAAAGCTTGAGTTTAAGAGTATCCAAAACAATTCTCTGAAATAAATCTTATTTCTTATTAGTCTAGCCCACTAAGGCACTTAATAAGTGGCTACTTTTTTCCTTCCTGAAATGTGTTTTAATAATGGTCAATTAAATAATATTCTGTTTACAGATTAAAAGGCAAAAATCAAATTAAAGATTCAATCATTAATGTGCTTATAAAATTAATATTTCTATTTATACTTGTTTTTTGTTTATACTTTAGCAGCTAGATAAGTCAGTGTGTAATATGGTTGGGAATGGGTATTTTCTTATTTTTGTCTTCTCAGTTGGGCATTATAATGAAGCCAATTTAACAGAAACCAGTACCGAGATCAGGTTTCAAAGTAAATTTTTATTACCTTTAGAATCTTAAAGTGACAGTAACAAAAAAGTCCTTCTTTAATTAAAAATAATAATAATAACATTAGCAACTCTAGTTAACCAAAGGACCATTTATAATTCAATCAAAGATTCAATGTAATCCAAAATATGCAGAAATATGGAAGCACAAGTTATGTGCAATAAAACCACAGTAACTAAAATATCCTGTAGGAAAAAAGCAGACATTGCCACAACTTGGATTCTCTCATTTATCTGATCTGTTGACTGCCTGTCAGCATAAGATCCTATGGGAAAAAAGTGCAGACATATAAAAATCATATGTGATTAAATTTTGAGATGGTGGATGACATAGAGATAAATAGCTTTAACAGTTTATTGCCTGTACATTCCTGCCAGGAAACCACCCCAGCAGAACATTAGATCCCAAAGAGCTCTTTAAAGTGCTGCTGAAGAAGAGAAGAGAAAAAGGAGATATAGGTCATCCTATAATGGTTAGGGCACTAGACTAGAAAGTGTTAAACTCTACAACCTGACCATTCAAATGATAATTATTATACTCATAATAATGGCAAAACTGGGAGCTTCATAATTAAAATCCTGCTGAAAGTAAATCATGAATGAAAAATCCAGGTGTTGTATAAGTATGTGTGAGTTGATTGCTTATATCTCCATGAAATGCAAAAATAAAAAAATTAGACATTATTAATAGTCACCAACACTAAGTGAGCACCCACATTTGGATTACACAATAAGTGAAATCTTGTTGGAACTCTGATCTGCCTAAGGAGACTAAGTATCGTTCTCATCTATTGTGTATATATCAAACTGTGGCCAATTCCTAGAAAGGTGATTAGCTTGAGGACATTGAAAATGAGATAGGATGAGCACTAGAATCTCACTACCTTTTGTACCCAGATCTTACGTTGTGCTCTAAAGCCAATCATTTTAACTCTTTTTCTAATCTCCTTTTGAAAAAGAAGCTAGACAAGATGTGTCAAGCTTGTTCCTATTTCCAAAATTCTCTAGCACATGGTCACTCAAAATATTGACTATGTATATTTTTAATCCTAAATTTTAATGGAATTTTAGATTCGGGAGTTAATCTGTTTTTCAGACAATGGAGTCAATGAATGGAGGAAAGCTATTTTCCAATGCGTATCTGATGGACTTAGGAGGCTGCATAAAAACATTACGCTACTGTGCAGGCTGGGCTGACAAGATCCAGGGCCGCACGATACCGATTGGTACGTATCGTTAGGAAATCACTAGGAGTGGGAATAGGGGCGAGGAGCTTACTACAGAGCTGAATAATTTCAAACTCTCCCTTTTAAAGATGTCAACCAAATAAGGCAAAATTATTTTTCCCTTGACGTTGAGACAACACAGTTCTGACCCTCGAAGTTCTGTTAAGATTCATCAAATGGTTTTTAAAGTTGTTATAGCATAATAGTGCAAAAGACAACACTATGGATACTTTAGAAAATATTAAAGTAAGAACATTCTCACAGCCACAATTACTGATTTGAGGCAACTGTTTCTCTAAGGGTTTGAACTTTTCAAAGCTGACTTCTGAAATAATTTATTTGGTTTTTATTCTAATAGTGACATTTATACCTTTTCTACAATGTAATTATTTAAGCCTCTTTGCATGCTCCAGTATAAGTCAGTTATGGTCATCTGTGCCTGGTCAAACTCAGTATAGTTAGACTAGGCTAATTAAACAAACTAATTCACATTGATTTGTTTCAAATAACTTCAAAGCAAGATGGATCTGTGTTTATAGCCTGAGTTAAAGATTTGTGTGTGAATGTGGATGCATGTGTTATTTTAGTGGGGTATGCCTATAATAGAATAGAAATGTGAAAAGTACTTCATATGAAATATGAAAAAGCATCGACTTAGAAATCAGCCCTACTAGATGATGAGAGAGATAAATTATTTTTCAGATCTTTCCAATTTTGTATCTCTGCTCTTACCTAATTCAATTTTATGGTTCCTTTCATTCCAACTTCCAAAGGCTTTATTTTTTTTATTTTGTGAATAGTTGGAGATAAGTTTTATTTTAGTTATTGTCTTCACCTTTCTCTCACATCATCCCCAAACCACCACTTGGTGAATGTCAAATGCATTTGTCTATATGTGATTTTATGTGTGTTTTATTTTGCAGATGGAGATTTTTTTACTTATACAAGACATGAACCTGTGGGCGTGTGTGGCCAAATCATTCCTGTAAGTTGTTCTCCTGTACAGTTTTCAATTTTAAAAAGTTCTAATTCTATTTGATTTAGTGATGAATTCTTCACCAACATAAATGAATGCTTATATATTTGTCAAATGTGGAGTAAATGTAGAATTTGTTGAACCTGGTCTTTTTGCGACTAAACTTCTGGGATATGAATTAGGTAGTCCAAAAGCCTACCTCTAGCCTGGTATATCTCTTGAGACTGTTTCAATACTACATCATCTACAAATTTAAATTTTTTCCTCTATGGGTTTTTTTTTTAAGTTGTATTATGTACTTTTTTGAAGAGCTATGTAGATGGCAAAGTACTCACCATTGCACATCTACTGCAGGATACCATTTTAGAGAAATGTAATATGTTGGTGTATGTGGTAGGGTCTACCACTCTCCTCCAACACTCTTCTCATTGAGACTTCTAATGATGGAGAATAGTGGAGAGATGGAGTGTTCAAATCCTGAAAGGTATTTTTTTAAATTAAAATGGAAGAAATGATACCAGAGGCATTTGGAGTACTGTGTGGAATATATTATACCTTAAGATAGGAGGCTCTGATACTACAAATTCCTCTTCAAGAAAGTAGTATTTTTATGTGGAATTGTAAAGATTTCCTCTTAAGCCAAGCAAACAGGAGGCTATTTAAATGATTTTGCTTTAATTAACATACTTTAAAAGGTCTAATAAAAAGATGGTGAAGTGTCCTGAAGTTCTTATACCAAAAAATGGCAATGACTTATCTTTTGCTTCAATTAGACTAAAATATATTAATATCAATATATTTAATGCATTGCTTATTCATTCAAAAAAATCAATAAAATTTATAAAAGCGACATAACTTTGAATCCTAATAATAGCTAATATGTGCCTGTGATGAACTTGTAACTATGTTAAGTACTTGGCCCATCTTGATTAATCCTCAGGACAACCTTCTGAGGTAGAGAGAACTATTTCAGCACTTACAGATGATGAAATCACACACTTCACACACAGAGAGCAAATAACCTGTATGAGTTCCCATGGCTGCTCAGTAATTGAGCTGAGATTTGAACCCAGGCACTCAGCCTCTGGACCCTGAATATCTTTGTCTTTAACAAGATACGTGTCCTAGAAAAAAATGCTACTAAATAATATTATTGGTTAAAAATTGCAATAAATGACCTTTTGGGGGGAATAATCATACTTTTTAAACAAAGCTAACTTAACAATATGCTTAATATTAAGCCAAACCATGCAGTGATTTTTTTTTTTCTTGGTAGGAGAAGAACTTACATTAGTATCACTTGATTTAATTTGGGGGCTCTCTCCTACTCCCTTTCTATATCTGGTTTATTTAGAGCATTTTAGCACTTACTAATTGGTTTTAACAAAGAAGTTGAGTTAGACTACACCAGCTGATTCCACAAAACTACTACTATTATTATTTATTATCTACAGGGTTAGTATAATGTAGAAGTTAGATTAACAAGTGTGCTTTCCAGCAATACAAAGAATCCATTGTTACATTTTTCTTTCTAGTGGAATTTCCCGTTGGTCATGCTCATTTGGAAGATAGGGCCAGCCCTGAGCTGTGGAAACACAGTAGTTGTCAAACCAGCAGAGCAAACACCCCTCACTGCTCTCCACGTGGCATCTTTAATAAAAGAGGTAAGTCTTCTACATCAAAATATGCAAAAGAAATCAAGAGTCTTCATTTATAATAGGAAGCCCTCATTTGGTGCTACTGTAAATGAGATTATTTATAAATGGCTCCTGTCCAGTGGTAGGCTGCATTTAGCATGGCTGCTGTCTAGGATTTCTGGCAGTCACCCCAAGTGAGTCTCTGCCCAAATGCAGACAGGAAGCCAGATGCAAAACCTTCGTGTCAAACACCTTGTGATCACTTTTTTGTTTATTTTGTCTAACTCTTGTGAACACAAATTCGTGTTGAAATTAATATAGCACTCTTTCAGATGTTGAAATGTCAGTTGGTTTGTACCTGTCACTAATGGCCTGGTATTTTCTGCAAATTTGTTGAAACTAATCTATATAAGGTTGAAGGCCTCTGTGCCAATTGATTGATATTATTGGGTCACATTATCTTCAAACACATTTACCCATGAATGGATATATTTATATTCACTTTTCTGTTATACTTTCCTCTGTATTTGTCTTCCTCTTCAGGAGTGGCAAAAGAGCACACAAAACATTTTCATCATCTAGATTGTGTTAATATACTTTTTCTTGCAAAAAATCCATTGTCCTTTTTTATTCATGTCTTAACAAAACTTAAAAAATAAGTGTTAATCACTAGAAACTCACATTTAGGAAGTATGAACCCATATATTTAGAATCTTTATTTTAGGCAAAAGAGATGCCAAAATGAAACATTTTGATGCAAATAACATGAAATTTTAATGGATCCAACTCATTTACCACACCTGAATTCTTTAACTGAGATTGAAACCAATCTGTGAAGTTTAATCATGAATGAGATGACCATATTTGCTTAACATTTTACTGGCTAAATAATGCCAGTGGGGATTTGTGCCTCAGCTATTATATCCTGAGCAATCAGCAACACCTAGAAACTAAAAATGTAAGATCTCCTCAGCTTCTTATTTTTGCTGGTGGGAATAATAAACACCTCACTCTCCGTCTACATTAGTAATTTACCAAACACTTTTACATATACTATTTTTTTGCATTACTATTATGAAATTTGAGACAGTCATCATGGAGCAGTGATCCATACAGTATGGACTTACCCAGAGGAGAAATGGTTGTTCAATAATGTAACCCTTAAGGTTGTTTTTCTGTGAGCTAAGGAATGAAAAAAATAATAATAATAAATAAAACCATTTATGTGCATTTTTCTGGATAGAAAAACTTATAATGTTAGTGTAAAGAGGCAGCCTCATTCCCTTCCTCTCCTCTTTTTTGAATTAAATTCCTAGTTCTCTTGTAACTTTTTTGCTTTTCACCTTTCAGGCAGGGTTTCCTCCTGGAGTGGTGAATATTGTCCCTGGTTATGGGCCTACTGCAGGCGCGGCCATTTCTTCTCATATGGATATAGACAAAGTGGCCTTCACGGGATCAACAGAGGTAATAGCATTTGCTCAGGCCAGAAGTTGAGAATGTCTGCATCTACAGCCATCAGAAGCATGTTTTACGTAACTATTCTTGAGCTGACACTTCCTTAACACAAAAGTTTCTTTTAATGATTAGTTCCTTATTCTAGCCTTCATATATGAGTATAGGACATAAGCAGATATAGTTTGGATTAAATTAATACCTATTACAAACTCAAAAGAACTAAAGTAAACTATTTTTAGTGTGCTCATCACCTTCTCTGATGAGAAGTCTGACTAAGACTTTGTCTTATAATGAGTAAGGTTTACATTGAAAATATAAATTATACCACAGTGATTTGTAAGAATGAGTGCAATTTTATCCCACAGATGATGAAAGTTAACTAGTAGAGTCTTATTCTTAGTCTCTTATTTGGAGTTCTCTCTTCCCTAGACATCCTGAAAGGGAGCCAGTTTCCCTCAATGTTACTGTTGGCCTAGCCTAACTTTTCTGCCTCTCTGGCTCCAGCTTGCCTATCCAAAAAGTTAAAGAATAGGACCCTAACCATTGAGAAGAAGCAAAAAGGAGAGAGAGAGAAAGAGAGCAGCTTGGAAGGTGGACTCTGGGAAAAAGGATTCCCATTTGAGATGATGTTTCTATCCTAACCAAAAAGAAGTGGTAAAATAATACTGTATCAAGCAAAAAAAATTCTAGAATTACCCTCTATTCAATTATGTGACATTGTTAGATATTCAATGCAAAAAAAT
Source organism: Tarsius wallacei (assembly GCA_963574415.1). Lineage (NCBI taxonomy): Eukaryota > Metazoa > Chordata > Mammalia > Primates > Tarsiidae > Tarsius > Tarsius wallacei. Next base: position 7,563 of record CAUYQG010090197.1, read on the forward strand.
AACGTATGCCTTTCATTGGTATACAATTTAGGGGATGAAGAGTAAGCATTATTCTATCTTAGAAAGCTGCTGACACAGTAAACAACAAGGCAGGATGTGATAAGCTACTGAGATATGTACAGCGTGCTTTAAGAGGGTTTACAGGAAGGAATAATGATGTCCAAATGATGTGCTAGAACTTGTTTTTGAGGAATGGTTAGTTTTTGACTCCCTGGAGATCAAGAAGCCAAAAGAATGCCCAGATCCAGATAGTAAGGTGAGGGTGATTTAATTATTTTATAATCATAATTACTCACTTCAATATAAAGAAATGTTTACATCAAGAACAGAAATGGTGGGAAATCAAATTTTATTTTTCTTGATCTTTTTAAAGTGAGTCAAATAAATATATACTTTTTCTTTGTTTTTCATAGACATAGAGAGTAGAAAAAGTTTGCATTCTTCAAATCCCTAATGTAGGTAGGCAAAAGCCAACCCCACATTCAGAATTTTATGGTAGACAAAACAAATAGGAATATTCAAGATATGGTGACAAATTTAAAAATGGTGAAGTACCAGGTTGAAATCATAGCAGAAGAGGTAAAGGCAGAAAAGTAAAAAGTCCTCAGCCTGGAGCTCTAGACTTCCCCCGATATGGAATCCATGTACCTTTCGAGGTCTAGATCCTATGTCTGCCAGAGGCTTCTCCTCACTGATTCCATCTCTATCGTCACTGCCTATTTGTGTTGGCTAATTTATAAGCATGTGGGGGGCACTTTACTCACACACACAAAAAAAAAAAAATCCCCCTAGGAATAAACGAGGAAATATCTGTATTCAGATTCTGACTCTACCTCTCCTATCAGTGTGTCTTCAAAAGTTGTGTTCTTGCTAAATCTGAGTTTCTTCATTTGTAAAATGAAGACAATAATATCAACCTTATTGAATTGTACAGAATAACATTAAGTGAGCTAATGCGAAGTAATACACTTCGTACCCTACTGAGCACTCGATACATGGCATGATTATTATGTGTGTTTTACTCATTTCCACTTTCCCTTTTCTCTCCCACTCGTTAATATTTACACTAGTTTAGAAGATATGAAGGAAGAACTACATTTCCTCTCCCTGTATTTTTTCTGCATCTCTGCCGCTCTGCCCCATCACTTTCTGATTATTCCACGTATCTTTTCATCCACTCATGCTTTTTGCTCATATGTAGCTGTAACCTACTCTAACATAGCTCCCACATATCCTCTCTCAGACTTTCTCCTTACTTCTGCAGACCTAGGAACATTCTGAATTTAAAAACACCTGTCTGTGTTTCCATTGTACTTCATAAATAATTTTCAGAGCTCATGCTCATATTATGTGTCTCTCTCCCTTGTGGACTATCCTCAAAGACTCTCTTATTCATTGTTGTCTTCAGAAACCCCATACAGTAACTAATCAGAAATAAGTATTTAAAAATCAAATGGAAATAACATGATTTCAGAAGTCACACAGAAAAACTCATCTTACTCCCAACTCCTGGAACTTAGTTCCATGTTCCCTGGAACCTTTTCGGGGGTTCTGTTTTAGCTTCAGGTTTGTTGCTTGGTAGATCCTAGGGAATTTGGCAAATGCCATGAAAGACAAACAGCGGACTGCATCTTTGTGGTCATTGTAACAATGACCCCCATTCTAATAATTCTTTTGGCAAGGTATGAATTTTAGTGTTCCGTTCGATTAATATAAAACAGAATCCCACCCACACTGAGCAAGGTATAATAAGAACATTTTTGTGAGCATTTGCTACTTCTGCCACACATGGCAACACCACATAACATGCTGTTTACACATAGTCCTAATAGTTCTTATTTTTTCTTCATTGCAGACCCCTTTAGGAGAAATGATGAGCCTTTGCTTTTTTCTAAGGGAGGAAATAAAATCATGGGACAAAATGGGTGTTTTCTTATTTTGGCTTTAGCTAGACTTTTGAGAAGACTCAAGCAAGCCTGTTGTATGCCATCTAAACTTGCACTAAGCAAAAGTGTTACCTTTCTTCCTCATTCATAACTTCTAGCCATTCTTCATGCTAGTTCTTTTGACATCTGTAGCCTTTAGAAAAATATCTCTGATTTTATTCCTTTCCCCAAGACAAAACTTATCTACTTTAATAGAGTTTTTCCAGTGAAACTACATTTTTTAAAAAAGAAGAAAGGTGCAAAAAGGGTTTGGGAAACTCAAAGGGAAAAATAAAAGAATGTTATCTAGAAAAACAGAAAATGTCTAATCACCTTAAATGGAAATTCAGTTTTTAAAAGTGGCCATAAGAAGTGTGTTGTAGAAGTAAAATGAGATACGAGGGAAATTTCAGACAGTGCAAATCTACTTTTAGTTTATTTGTATTAATTCACTTTTAGGGGTTTGATTTAAAACCATTAAATCTTTAAATAAGATGGAAACATTAACAGATTAATTAATGCTCTATTCTGTAATTCACAGTAGCATTTAGTTCAGTAACCACATAAGCATCTGCTTATCTCTTGTTCAGCTGGGAGAGAAACGTTTTATTAAAATATGACGTGTGGAATAGGAAAAGAACCCTAGAGAATGAAAGAAGCAAAATAAAGTGAAATGCCTTTTTTTAAAAAAGTGAAGATCATTTTAGTGGATTAAGGCATCAATAAAAATCATATAAAAAGAAATAATTATCAAACAGGTCAAAATTTTAGAGATAAAAAACAAAAACAATTATTTAAAAAATCTTGATGGAAAGTGATCCACAAGAAAAAAAAATGGAGGAAGGGGACAATGTCTTTCTTTTAACAGAGTAAACCAGTATTAAGTAAGAAGCCAGAGCTGTTGGATGCCAGCTAACTGAATAATTGAAGTAGCAGCACAGAGCACAGATTAATTTCTTTCTTCTAACTCCACTGTTCAAAGGTGTGTGTGTTGGAAGGGAGAGGAGAGAGAGAGACTGTCAATCAACAGTTAAATGAGCTCGCTGTGATAGATACTCCTAAGGTTCTCATGCGGTAAGATACAATTTCCTCCTGGTCTGTCACTGCTGCCAAGGAGGTAAAAATCTGTAGAGAAATTTACTCCTATACAAATAATAAAATCTGAGGTAGACTCTGAAAGAGTCTTCATGAGGTTCTTTTGGAGGCCAGGAGAAGTAGTCATGTCTACCTAGAGTCATCAGTGAAAGATTGAAGAAGCTAAGATATGAACTGGACCCCAAAGAAGGGCAGAACTCGGACACAGTCTAGTTTGGAATGGACATATAATGAGAAGAAGAGAAATGAGATTCAGGAAGTAATGAATATGCCCATTTAGCTGGATGGATTTATCTGGATGTCAGTAGAGGCATGAACAATAGAATAGCTAGCTAAGTTGTGATTGAGTCATAGGCCTGATCCTCAGAGAGATAGAGTTCTGATTAAAATAAAAAATAACCTCCTGTCTAGCCATGCACATCAAGATCAGCTGTCATGTTCTATATCTCTGCTCTGTTACTGCTGAGCATTTTTCTGGTTCCTCTTATGTCTATATTTTTGGATGAAGGAACCTTCTATATCTAAAGGTGCCAAATCTTGAAAAATGTCATTTAGTGTTTCTCTCAAATGAAATTTAACTATGGCACAAACATCATATAAATTTAGAATGCTAAATAAACCTGTCTTTATGAGAGCAGATTAAGCCTCCTCCTTTGTAATGCTCCATTTCAGGTTGGCAAAATGATCAAAGAAGCTGCCGGGAAAAGCAATCTGAAGAGGGTGACCCTGGAGCTCGGGGGAAAGAGCCCTTGTATTGTGTTTGCTGATGCAGACTGTGAGTAGAAGCCACTTTGTTAACTTTTGGTGTCTTCTAATGCCAAAAGTGAACTTGAATTTTACAGAAGAGTTTGCTCCTAATGTTAAAGTGTAAGAAATTAATCAGAGTCCAGAATTACTTTAGAAAACCTTTTAAATTGTGCTAAAGTTATAATACATAGATAAATTTAACAGAGATACGATTTCTTCCTGGTTTGAACTAGATTGCTATTTCCTCAGCTGAACCCTAAATTATGTAAATGTTTTGCATTGAGGGACCATGCTGTATTGTTTTTAAAATCTATACCTGTAATTGTTAACATTGCATTAAGCATAATGAGATGCTCCAGTCAAGTTGGACTGAGGCCAGCTGGGGAAACATTAGTTTCACATTTGCCATCTCCCTTCATTCTGGATTATACACTCATTAAATGAAATGGCCTGAGGAAAAATGTACCTACGATTTAAATAATTTCTATTTTTTTTCCCCAGCAAGGGTAGTTACGTTGCATACATATGTGTATGTATATATATTTTGTGCATGTGTGAGAAAGCAGGATTTGAGAGGATAGAAAAGCTCTCACAGTGGGAGAGGGCCCAAGGAGGTGGCCCATATACTAAATCTATAATTATGATGTGACTCCACAACATAATATTCTATGTTCATTCTGACTATATTACCAAGTAGAATCCCAAAATGACTTCCTAACTAGAAGCTAATTAGCATAAACAAATTGTCAAACATTCCTCTAGCTCTTTCTATCACAGCTACATTATCTGTTTATGGCTATAAACACAAATAATAAATGGAATTAGCTTATGTTACTGCTGTTATCATAGTTGAAGTTGCATAGAACATGCTACTTTATTAAACCTTCCATAAACATGACAAGATTCTTAATTTTACCAAGTCTGTCGGTAAACAACTTCTGCTACAACTTCAGCAGTTTTGACTAGTTCACAAAGTTCAAAACAAAACAAACACCAAATTGCAATAATGTTGAACTGAATCTTCAGCATGTAGAAAATTAAAGTGCTAAGAAATCTTTATTCTTGTTTAGGATCAATTACTAAAGCAACCTACTTCTTCCTTATGAGGCACATTTTACCACCTAAAGTAAATGCATAAGAAGAATTTATAGGCATATAAGAAATAATATGGTATATGTTAGATTTTGAAAATGTCGTCGCTAAAATAAAGGCATTCATTAGATGAATGTTTCTGAGTATTCATGATTTTGTTGCCTTTTTTAGTTATTGTGTTTTTTGATTTTTTTGTCACAAAAATCACTTGTCCTATTAATCAGAGTATTTAAGAATCTTTTGAAATTATTTAATGAATTAGACATTTCAGGTTTTCTTTGTTATCTAACTAAAACCTGGGGTCTGAAAGAAATATTTATAGTCCTCTAACTAATTGCAAATGAAGGTATTTATAAAAATCTTCTACAGCTGAGCTCGGTGGCTCAGCCTGTAATCCCGTGCTTTGGGAGACTGAGGTGAGTGGATTGCCTGAGCCCGCGGGTTCGAGACCCGCCTGGGCAACTTGGTGAGACCTCATCTCTACAATAAATCAAAAAATTAGCCGGGCGTGGTAGCGCGCGCCTGTAGTTCCAGTTACGTGGAAGGCTGAGGCGGAAGGATCGCCGGAGCCCAGCGGGTCGAGGCTGCAGTGGCTGGGAGCGGCCACTGCACTCCAGTCTGGGTGACAGAGTGAGATTCCAACTCAAAAAAAAAAAAAAAATCTACAATGAGGTTTGATCTTATTATCAAGTTCACACTCTTGGTAATGTCCATGTTAAAGTTGTAATAATAAACACTATTTTTCATATTCTACTACTTGCTATTGTCTCCATGCTAAATAAAGGCTCAGAAAGATTAATTTGTCACCTGGCTGGTAAGAGGTAAAAATCTATTGTGTCCGCATCTGACTATACAACTCATATTTTTTCTTTATTACCGTACTACCTCTGAGGATTGTATGTATAACTATATATTCTTTAGAAAATGTATCTTCTTTAATGTGAATGTCTTTTTTACAGTGGACAATGCCGTTGAATTTGCACACCAAGGGTTATTCTACCACCAGGGCCAATGTTGTATAGCTGCATCCAGGCTTTTTGTGGAAGAATCAATTTATGATGAGTTTGTTCGAAGGAGTGTTGAGCGGGCTAAGAAGTACGTTCTTGGAAATCCTCTGACCCCAGGAGTAAATCAAGGCCCTCAGGTAAGTTTATAATAGAAAGGAAACCATTTTGAGTGGCCAAGAATAAAACATCTTCTTTAGGCTTCAATCTTACTGAGTAAGATTACTTTCCATCTACCCATCTTCCTAGGTGACAATACTTTGCCAGTTTGATGATAAAAAACAATCTAATTCCCAGTGGTAACGAAATCATCCCATTTTGTGTTGCCCAGTGCTCATGCCTAGAAATAGTTTAAGAGCTTGCTAAGAATAAATATGTGAGGAAAATTAACAAATGCTATCATTCTCTTGCTTTTCCCAATCTGCACACCTCTTGATTTCTATATACAGTTCTCTGTCCACTTTGAAGTTCTTATATCTTTCTGTAATTTCTTCCTCAGAATCAATTCTTCATCTCAACTGTCATCCCACAGATATAGACAGTACACCCCTAATTCCTCTACAGACTCTTAGGTTACTCTGACCCTCTAATGGTAGCGCAAATGTCCTAAAAGGTCCTGAGTTTGGAGGTTTGTTGCAAACTTCTCATTGTAGTTGTTAAAGCCTAGTTATATTCTCCTAGGGCATTCAGTTTTCTTCATAGACAGAGCCATTATCAATGAGCGTCTTTCTCTTTTATCCAAAGGTCACCGTTCCCTCTTGCTTGTATAGTTCTGTGTTCATTGTCTGTTAGTCAAGTTCTAGGACCTTTGGTTCTGAATTCCACCTGCCCTTTGGGGTCTCACTCCAGAGCTGTGATTCTTAACTGGGAGCACTTTTACATCCCTCCCTCAGGGGACATTTGGCAATGTCTGGAGATGTTTTAAGTTGTCACAACCCTTTGGGGACAAAGGTTGGTTCTACAAGTGTCTAGTGAGTAGAGGCCAAAGATGCTGCTAAACACCTTACAACATATAGGAAAGCCTCACAAGAAAGAATTATGTGGCCCAAAATGCCAGTAGGACTGCTGCTGAGAAATCCTTCTCTAGAGTCTAAACATTAGGCTTAGAGGCTTTATTATTTCACACTAAGGTTTATACATTGTTTTATGCTGTTGATTTGAAACCAAACACTATTCTTGACTTATTCAATAATACAAAAATAAATTCCATTAACTAAAATTTGGTGAGCAATGCTATCAGCTAAATCCCGAGATAAGTACCTGGCAATGCTGAAAGGAACAAGGAGAACATAATTCCTGGCCTCATGGAGTTTACAGTCTAAGTAAGAGGACTGGCTTGACTTTTCCTGCTTATCCCAAGGTTTCCAATTAGGGAAATCTTAGGACTTAGACAATACCAAATAATAAAACCTAAAAGCTCTAAAATAAGGTAGCTGGCAAATGAAATAATAATTTGTGTTATCTTGATCCCATTGTACTTTGTATTTGTCTTTGACTTAATGACTACATAAAAATAGTTGCCAATTTTTCTCATATTTGGTAACTTATCAAATGGATACCAAGAGATCAATTCAATGTTGGCTTGGTCTCCCATTCTAAAAAAGGATAAAAAAGAATGAAATTCTAAGTTTTCCATTGTGATTATTTCTCTCTCTAAGCATCTATCAATGTATCTATCTAAAAGTAAAGTGCTTTTCTCATTTGATTGATAGAAAGATGCCAAATAGATAGATTATAGATAGATAGGTAGATATCTGAATAGGAAAGGAAAGGAAGAAAAGAGGAGAAAATATCTAAGATATTTAATGCTGTACATTGGTTGAGCAAGACTTTCCTCCATTTCTTCTGGTTCACAATTCAACCAGAGGCTCAAAAATTTAGCTGGAATACTTCATTATTTTTAAGACAAGGGAGTTAAAATAGACTTCTAAAAATTCTTATTTGTAGGATTCTAAAGTAAATAATCCTGTAATCTAATTTAACATAAGACTTTAATCTCTATAAATGAATAGATTGTTATCACAGGTTGCACTGAGTGAGAAGCATAAGTAGGTATGTCAGAACTTTCAGAAACAAAGTCTAAAAAATCCCTAAGGCTCCTTTATCCTTAAAAATATTCATCTGGGCCGGGCTCGGTGGCTCAGCCTGTAATCCCGCGCTTTGGGAGGCCAAGGTGAGTGGATTGCCTGAGCCCGCAGGTTCGAGACCCACCTGGGCAACTTGGCGAGACCTCATCAATAAATCAAAAAAATTAGCCGGGCATGGTAGCGCGTGCCTGTAGTTCCAGCTACTTGGAAGGCTGAGGCGGAAGGATCACTGGAGCCCAGCAGGTCGAGGCTGCGGTGGCCAGGAGCGACCACTGCACTCCAGTCTGGGTGACTGAGTGAGACTCCAACTCAAAAAAAAAAAAAATTCATCTGTTTTTATGAGAAAGAGCTTATGGAAAAGGAACACTTATTCACTAAGCTTTAGACCATTGCCTCATCCACTGGTAGTTAAATAAACTGAGGTTTTTTAAATACAGTTATAGAATCTTCCAATTCAAAACAGTTATGAAAAAAAGATGGGCTTTTGAGTTTGACTATTTTCTCATCTATAAAGTGGGAACATTAATATCAGCCTTGAAGAATCATTATGCAGAGAGATGAGGTAATCTATATAATGCATCCATCTGAGTGCTTGGTACACTGTGTATGTTCAAGTATCTATTAAATAAATAAAAATTACACACTTCTATTATATGTATGATGACAGTCATACAGAATAATGACTTATATATCTACTTCCATTGCTCTTGTTGATCATTGGTTTACAAGTACTTTGTGGACATGTCAGTGTTTTGGGTTTTTTTTTCCAATTTGTCTTCTTCAACCCACCAAGCCTAAGGAATCAAAGATTGCACAAACACATTAAGATGTCTAATTTGAGACTATTACAACAATATCGTGACCTATTACATTTCATAGACTAGCCCATGAACCAATGGCCCATCAACATAGTAAAGAGCTCCAGTTACATTCTAGCATTACTGACCAGTGTCTGTGATACAGAAAGAAGGTCAGGATCATATATTATCAATCTGACACCTTCTGAAGAAGGTTTGTATTCATGGTGAATCAAAGTTAGCCAGACCAAATTGAATGTGTCCCTAAGTATGGCTGAAATTTTCAGTCGCTAATCCCAAGCTCTAGCACAGTGCTCTTCAGTCTTTCTTGTGCATTTTAATTATTCAAGGATGCAGTGGGTCTTGGGTGGGGCCTGAGAAGCACATTTTGCTACCAGATAATGCCAGAGCTGCTGACCGTAGGACATATAGTCAGTTGCAAGGCACTGAAATAGGGAGTCCTATAGTTTCATAAGTTATTGACCATCTAGCTTTCCAACCAACAAATCCTTTCAGCCTCTTTCTCCAATGCAGGGATTGGATTGTTACCAGGTATCCATTCTCATCACAGACAGGGAAACATTATGACTTGGGAAATACATCTTGAAATAAAAGCCAAAAAATCATAATGTTGAGGACATAGTCAGATCAGTATCTTGAAACAGGACACAGAAGATTTACATGGAGGTACATGAATCCTCAACTATTTATTGAGAAACTAGGGTATCTTAACCAGGCCAAATCTATCCAATACCACCCCTTAGTCTGCTTGTATTCAATATGTAGTAATTTAAATATTTCTTCTTCTTAAGCCAATGCTACAACTTCCTTAGTCTGCGGGAAATGAAGGGATTTTTAAAAAAATATCCTATTACATATTGTGTGCTAAAGACCATCGGGCAACAACCAAATATTGTGAAAAATTTTAGAAAATAGTTTTTGGGTTGAAATAGTACTTAACCTAGTTAAATATGAGAGCTGTGTTGTATGTAGTTAGAAATAACTGTATGGAAGCGTTTCTAGACCTTGGAAGATGAGGATGATTTGTAGAGTCAGAGAAGAAGATAAAGGGCATCACTTTCTAAGTAGTGAGAAGTTAAACTGGAGAGAGCTCCCACCTTCCGCCTTTGCTCCTGGATCTCCTGTTTTGCCTTTAATCCTTAATCCCTGCCACCCTGTGAAATGTGGTCTTCACAGGTAATTTGGAATCCAAGAGTCATCCAGTCTACTTAGCCTCCTAAAGTAGGAATTGAAGCAGTAGGTAGATCCCCAGTCCAGTGCATGGGAGAGAGTTGTGTGCTTCTGAAGCAAGATGGTGATTAGGACAGGTCAGAAACTGGAAATAAATCTACTGACCACTCCAACAGAAAGACAAATATTCAACTGGGAGGATGCCCGAACTACAGTCAGAATGGGATACCAAGGGCCTGGGTCAGGCCAGAGGGAATGGTTTGGGAATGGGGAAACCCATACAGAAGCACAGGAGTCTTCTGAGAAAAGTCTAAAAGTACCTGCTTTCCAATTGTCAAATCCAAATTAGACCCACTATCAAAGTTTTCTTTTTCTACTTTCTCTCCTTTTATTTCAGTAAGGACTAGAATTTCAAGGAAAATATGTTAGATTATTAGTAGGCATTTTCTCCAGAGTGAATAAATGGCAGTTATGTAAAAGGTTTATATGTGTTTGCAGGGCTGGATGCTTTTCTTACATAACTCTTAAACAAATACCAAAGATAAATACCTATCTTCAAGGTTTCTTTTCTAAACAGTCACAAGAAGAAAGTCAACCCAATTGGCCAGGCATGGTGGCTCATGTCTGTAATCCCGACACTTTGGGAAGTCGAGGCAGGAAGATTGCTTGAGTTCAAGACTAGCCGAGGCAATATCGCAAGTTAACAAATTAGCCAGGCGTGGTGGCTCATGCCTGTAGTCACAGCTATTCGGGAGGCTGAGGTGGAAGGATTGCCTGAGCCCAGGAGGTTGAAGCTATACTGAGCCATGATCGTTGATCATGCTACTGTACTACAGCTTGGGTAACAGAGTAAGACTCCGATTCAAAAACAAACGAACAAAAAACTACCTTAAAAAATGAATTTGAGCTCTGATAGCTGTTTTAATTCAATATTGTAATAGTAAGATTCTAGCATTTTGAAACCCTCAGTAATAGGCCTAGCAACGTGTTATCTTTACAATTGGCTATTTTTTTTCTTTCTCATGTGATATTTTTGGAATAGATTGACAAGGAACAACATGACAAAATACTTGACCTCATTGAGAGTGGGAAGAGAGAAGGGGCCAAACTGGAATGTGGTGGAGGCCCGTGGGGGAATAAAGGCTACTTTATCCAGCCCACGGTGTTCTCTAATGTTACAGATGAGATGCGCATCGCCAAAGAGGAGGTAAATGGTTTCATTCTGTTCTGTTCTGTTGGCTGCCACTTTGTGTATACAAAGTATCCCTTTAAAAGTCTCAACTTTTTGAACATCTTTCTCTGTAAATGTTACTGTTTAGTTCTGTTATTGATAAAGGTCGGAGTTATTTGTCATCAAGACTAAAAATAGTACAAATCCACTGGGCCAGCCCAAAATGTCCAACCAACCCCACATCAAGATGCTTAATAATTTTTAGGTGCTTCCTGCACAGCTTTAAAGTAATGGAAAAGAATCTTGTCATTTGAGACAACATGGATGGACCTGGAGGACGTTATGCCAAGTGAAATATACCAAGCACAGAAAGATAAATGCCACATGATTTCACTTACGTGTAGGATCTAAAGGAGTTTAACTTGTAGAAACAGAGATTGGAATGGTGGTTACCAGATGCCTGGAGGGTGGAAAGTGAGGGTTGGGGGATGTTGGTTAAAGAATTTAAAATTTCAATAAGAAAGGAGGAATAAATTCAAGGGTTGTATTGCAAATATGGTGACTATAGTTAATAAAAGCGTATTATACACTTGAAAATAGCTGAGAATAGATTTTAAGTGTTTTTGCCACAAAACAGTATTTGTTTTACCTGCTGGTTCATATTTGCCCTGTGGCCTTTTTCCACATAACAGTCATCCATGTATTTGAAAATAGCATTCACCCCCTGTATCACTCCCTACCCTTCATGGCCCTATGCTCTTGGCCCTATATTTTTCAGCTCTTAGATTTCCTAACTTTGTGTGTGGGTGGGTGTATGTACGTGTGTATTATATGCAATATATATTATATATATATATACACACACACTACATACTATGTAAATAAATATACATATATTTATGTGTGTCTATATATACTATCTGTATGCTCACCAAATATATAACTACAATATAAAAAATTAGGAAGAAAGATTAGAGCTGTTGTTCTTGCATATTTTTATGAATACCAAATAGAAAGGACTAGGGGGGAGAAGAAACTTCAGTCAAGGAAATATTTCTTGTTTCCTATAATATACGTAGTAGAACAGCTAGCTTGCTACTTCAAAGTCGAGGCCTGGAGCCATGTTCTGTGTTCAATTAAAATTATGTAAAATATGAGCACAGTTATTGCAGTAGCTGCTATATATCTGGTTCCTAGCTTACAATATCATGATTAGATTTACAGCCCTAGGATTTACCATAAGCCTCTACTGAATGGTAGCCCCCACCCTTCTAACACTGGAATTAGTGGGGAACTCCAGAAGACCATTTGTCGTTTCTGATTACTGCCTCCTCTCATTCTTGTTTCCCTGAAAACACTCAAAGGAGTCCCCTCTTTTGTTTAACTTTTTAAAAATATGTTGTTGAAATATAATATAGGAGCTGAATTTTTAAGAGAAAATTCTGTTGTTTTTCTCCTAACCAGGATTGAGATGCAGGATGAATTGAGATTGGTCTGCACTAACTAGAGGGTCTAGAGAAAGTGAAAGAGTGGTCTAGGCTAGCATAAGCAAATTGTGATTTTTGTTTCCTGTCCTGAAACTATAGCCATTGCTGATGAACTCGTACTTTGGTTCTTACAGGGTGGTTCTGAGTCTAAGCTCTTACAGTGATGAATCATTCAGTTTAGTATATGTAAGTTGTATAAGATTTGGCTACAGAGTAGAATCTGACCAAAAATTCATGTTGTTTTACCTAACATGGCTAATTATGAAAAGGTCTTAGTAGCCGGGCTCGGTGGCTCAGCCCGTAATCCCATGCCTTGGGAGGCTGAGGTGAGTGGATTGCCTGAGCCCGCGGGTTCGAGATTCGCCTGGGCAACTTGGCAAGACCTCATCTCTACAATAAATCAAAAAATTAGCCGGGCATGGTAGCGCGCGCCTGTAGCTCCAGCTACTTGGAAGGTTGAGGTGTAAGGATCGCTAGAGCCCAGCAGGTCGAGGCTGCAGTGGCCGGGAGCACCACTGCACTCCAGTCGGGGCGACAGAGTGAGACTCCAACTCAAAAAAAAAAAAAAAA
>CAUYQG010090199.1:0-35303 GCA_963574415.1 Tarsius wallacei
ATGGTAGTGCACGCCTGTAATTCCGGCTACTCGGAAGGCTGAGGCGGAAGGATCGCCGGAGCCCAGCAGGTCGAGGCTGCGGTGGCCGGAAGCGGCCACTGCACTCCAGTCTGGGCGACAGAGTGAGACACCAACTCAAAAAATAAATAAATAAATAAATTAAATAAAATCTAAGGTGGTACTCATCAATATAACAAACGAAACTTTAGTTAGAGCAGCCCATGTAGAAAACCAACTCCTGGAAGCCAAAACCTTTGCTCTTATCTTACCAAATCAAGACAGAGGACAAGCAGTATTCCCTGGTTCTTGGCCTAAACTCATAAATGCACACTAATGTATTTTCATTAATAAAGCAAAAAATACACTGTATATAATGACTTGAATCTTGCTAGCCAGAGAAGCAACAAAACAGAATAGACATTTTGGATTTGAAGGCAAAGGACCTGGCTCTTTCTGAGCCTTGGTTTGACTGTCTATGATATCAGGATAATAATGATTTCTATTTTACAAGATTACTTTGAGAAATGAAATAAAATAGGTAAAAAGCACTTCATTTAAAATAAACTTTAGCTCTTGTTACCAAAAAAAAAAAAAAAAGGAGGGAGGGTAAATATTTTAAGAAACTCAACATTTCCCCCCCAAAACATACTATTATAACTACATTTTCCTTCTGAAAATTCTGTTTCAGAGAAAATGCTTCAGTTCCAAATTTCAAGACACATAATAATTGTTTTAAAACAATGTAATAAATCAATTAATAAACTTGGAGGCTTTATTTCTAGATAATCAGATCTCCCTGACTTTGTAGCTACTAACAAGGATTATGTACTATAGATTTTACATGAATCCTTAGTAATTTTTGTTTTGTCAACAAATTATATGTTATGTCATTGAAATACAGTGGAGAGTGGAGACTTTATTCCCATATTCTTTATATCATTAACAGATTTTTTTAAAGTGCACCTGCTTTATAAAACATTTTTCCTAGCTTTTGGCAAGTACAGGTTATTATTGGGAAACCCCAGCTTTCCTCCATTATCTCTATGAAAATTCTTAATGACACTAATTGGACCAGACCTTGAATTAAACTTGCTAGACTCTTATTAATTCCAGTTAGGCTCCTTAATTAAACATGACAGAAAATTGGCTTAAGCACAAAAAGAATGCATTGTCTAATGTAACTAAAAGAATCCAGTGAATAATTAGATACAGGAACTTGAACAATGTCATCATGACGTGGATTTTCTCATGTGGCCACCTTCCTGTTTTCTCTCCATTGGCCTCATTATCAGACAAGCTCTTCCCAAAAGAAGGCCATATCCTATTAGGTTCAAGTTGAGAAAGGAAGAGTGACTGTCCTTTCCAGGTGGCTCCCAGCAAAAGTCTTACTGTGTCTTATTTGCTCTCATATGTCACATGCTCATTTCTGAACCAATCACTGTGGCCTCAGGAATGCCTTATTCAGACTGGTCAGGCCTGAGTCACATGATCACCTGTGCAGTTGGAGGTCAATCACTTGGACTGTGAGTGAGGTCAAAAATGGTGCCCCAAAGGGTATGAGAACCAGAGGACAAATGATCCTGGATCACAAAAGCAGCACAGACATTCATTGGGATCAGGGAGAATTAAATTGCCAAGGACTCATTAAAGATCATCAGAAAAAGTTCAAAATTCTGCATACCTTTTTTGTATGAGTTATCAAGAATTGTCTCTGAGCCACAGCACTCAATCGTTTCATACCTCTTTATTCCCAGGGTCCCCATCACTTCCTATGTGTCACTTCACCCGTCTGCAATCTCCCGGAGCCCCTAAACCATTTTGTTGGCACCACAACCGATATGTTTTAATGGATCGGCAAGATAGGGGCAGCACTTCCATGCTGAACCCCATCTTAGCCAACCATAGCCAGTACCTACTTATTGAGGGATATTCTCAGTTTGGCTGCTTTGCCTCGCTAAAGTCAGTTACCTGTTAATCCATAAATAAGAATGGAGAGATTTTGGCAGATGCAACTTGAACTGGGTGAATCAGTAAAGTTTGAATCAGTCCCAAAACATAGCTAGCATTCTCACAGACAACATGAGGAAGGAAATAAAGAAGCCACTTGCCACCTTTAACCTAAGAAATGATAATACCAAAAAAGGTTTTTTGCAATCAGTTTAAAATTTTCAGTAGTCCAAATAACCCACTTCTTCACTCTCTTGACTTTAATTTCCTATTCTATAAAATAGAGATGATTTTTAAAACTACCTTTCCCCATTCTTAGAGATGACTCTCTGCAGCCTTGACTTTCTGGAATCAGATGATCCTCCTGTCTCAGCCTCCCAAGTAGCTGGGAGTACATGCACACAACACTGTGTCTGGTTAATTTTTTTTTTTTTTTT
Source organism: Tarsius wallacei (assembly GCA_963574415.1). Lineage (NCBI taxonomy): Eukaryota > Metazoa > Chordata > Mammalia > Primates > Tarsiidae > Tarsius > Tarsius wallacei. The sequence continues at coordinate 2,385 of CAUYQG010090199.1, forward strand.
TTTTGTAGCCTGTTGCCCAGCCGGTCTCAAACTCCTGAGCTCAAGCAATCCTCCAGTCTCAGCTTCTCAAAGTGCTAGGATTATAGGCCACTGCTCCCAGTCTATTGCTACGTTATTTTATAATTAAATAGTACAATTGGCAAAATGTAAGAAAATGTTTGTCACATCCCTCATTTGTTAGTGTGTTCATTCGCTCAACAAAAACATTTTATGCACCTACTAAGTGCAAAGCACTGACCTAAGTGCTGGGGATACAGTGGTAAACAAGTTGGGTACTTGCTTTCATGGCACTAACTTAGAGTCTAGTATTCTCTTAGTCCTTATTTCCTATGGGTATTATTAAATATGTATAAAGACATACTCTACCATCCACGCACATATGTCTCAAAAAAAAACCAATGAATAAATACCAGTGAGCAGCAAATGAGGATGTGACTGACTTACCTTTCCCTTCCTCAAGCCATCCTTTGTAGAGCCTTGGGACAGACTCTAAAAAACCTTAAGAAAAATAATAAAGACCATTATTACACAAAGTCCATTGCAACAGCCAATAGTTTAATAAAATACAAGTAAAATCAATCATTTTTCTACAGAAGAAAGTTTTTCTGAGATGTTTATTATGTACAATAAGATCTATTCTTATGGCTATTCATTCTATGAAATGAAGACATGATTTTACTGAGCATGCATGAGTTTGAGGAGGTCCACATGTGGCCACTCACCCTTTCCAAAGAACACATGTCATCTGTGGAAATTAGATCTTTGTTACTTTAACCAGGAGGCCATGAAGAGCATTGGAAAGACTGTAGGAATTGGAGTCCAACAAACCTGGAGTGCAATGCTGGCTCTTCCACTTTACGCTTCTGTGACCTTGAAAAGATGAGCCACCCTTCTGTACCTGTATTCTCACCTGTGAAGGATCAGCAGCATCACCAGCTTTATAAAAATATCATTCACCTTGGGGGTAAAAGCTATGCAAAGCGCCAAATTAACTATGATAAAATTACATGATAACTGTCATTATCTTAGACACTATATTATTTTACCCTCATTTAGCCAAAATTCTTGGAATATTTATTTTCATTCAGGAAGATGGTTAAGAAAATACACCTTTTTTCTAAGAATACCATAGCTGTGCAACTCTGCACATTAAATAAAATCCTTTATCTAAATCTATCTTGAATTATTGTTTAACTATTCATATTATAGCTCTTTGGCACTTGCCATATTTCACCTAATGTTATATGTGTTTAATTTGGTGATATGAATGGTCAATAGGTAACTATTTTGACCTACATATATGGCAATCACATGTGGTACAACTGTATAATTACCTTTATTTATGGCAAACCCACTGGTAATATATATGCCTTGCTCCCAAGGGCAATTGCCTGACTCATGTTTGCACTTCCCTATGTGTCTTGAATATAATAAGCACTCAGAAGATATCTGGTCAGTATCAGTTTAGTGTATTATGTCTAATTCAGTGGAAAGAAAATCAATCAAGCCAACTACTGGTTACTCTATAGCAGCAGTTTCTCATCATGTGGGGGATCACAGACCCTTTGTGAAGTCCATAAAAACTATAGGTCATAGGGCTTCTCAAATGTTAATGCATGTAGGAATCTTCAAGAGATTCCCTGAAAATGCAGATTCTGATTTAGGAGACCTGGATTGAGGCCTGAGATTACATATTTCTTATAAGCAAGTGCCTAGGTGACACTGAGGTTCCTGGTCCACACACACACTTTAAAAAGCAGACCTATGGCCAGGAGCGGTGGTTCACGTCTGTAATCCCAGCACTTTGGAAGGCTGAGGCAGGAGTGTTGCTTGAGCCTAGGAGTTTGAGACCTTGTCTCTACAGAAAAAAAAAAAAAAAAATCAAAAAGTTAGCTGGGCATGGTAGTGCATGCTTGTAGTCCAAGCTACTTGGGAAGCTGAGGCAGAATAATCACCTGAGCCTTGAAGGTTAAGGCTACAGTGAGCTGTGATCATGACACTGCACTTCAGCCTGGATGACAGAAACCCTGTCTCAAAAAAACAAACAAAAAAAATCAGAGCCACAAAGCAACTTCCTTGAAAAACACACTTAACCACATATGAATTCTTTTTCCGAGCCTCCTGGGGATTGCAGAACCCCTTGAAAAAAGATTGAAAACTTTATAATCACCCCTTCTAGAATTATTGAAAAATTTTATTACTATTCTAATAATAACATAGTGAAAATGTGTAGTAGAGAATGGGAATATGGTCTGTAATCCTAAAAGTGAGCATAATTAACATGTCTAACTGTAACAACATTCAATAATCTTTATCACTGCTCTTCTCATATGTCAGCCTTTTAGAGGTAATTAGTTCACTTCCAGTGGATTTCTTTAAATGTCATATTGGCTGCTTCTTCAGATGAGCAATACAAATTATAAAATAACTGTAGCTGATAGAATACTTACTACATATCTGAAGTACTCGTAGAAGTTTTACTGAATATCATAAAAGCAAAGAAAGAAACCTGTCTGAGAAACTGAAACTCAATTGAATCAAGGGAGGTGTCCCAGACAGCTTTAATATTCCCCTCAGTGTGACCAAACTTTAGACAGGCTTCTTCCTGACTCTAGGTCATGACCTCCCTTTTCTTAGAGCACTTGATCTAGAAAATTTATAATTGTAAATTTATTCTCTGCCCCTTTGAGATGTAAATCTTTTTTGAAACTTCTTACCAGCTTTATGCCCAGGGATGTATTTCTCTGGACCTGGGAGCTGTCTCTTTGAAATGCAGTCTTCAAGGAAGATAGGACCCCTAGTCTCCCAATCTCCATAGCAGAGTAGGAGCCTGACTTCTGTGTGTATCTTGCTTCAGGTTGTAAAACTACCTCCTGTCATGAAGACACAAGAAAAAAATTTCCTGTTCCTTTGAGTAAAGTCAATTAGCAAACACAGATGAACTAAGATCTCCTCTCTCATTAACAACCTTATTGCCTTTTATTTCAGTGAACTTGTGGTCCAACTCAGTTCTGGCCTCTCTCCCCTATTTTAATAGCTTTTAATAAAATCTCCTTTGCCTGTTTAATTTTTCCCACTTCAATTTTTGCTCTGAGCAGACAAAACTAAAATATATGAGACAACTGGTCTGTTTTTTCCCTAAGTCAAACTTTCTCCTAGGTACCCTGTGTTCCCAAATATCATTTGAATTTTTTTTTCAAGCAGTTCATCAATATAAGCCCAGAAGATATTTCAAATATTTTAAAGGTCTTCGCTGCTTCTAACAGGAGAGATTAGGGCAATAGACTTTTATTTGTCCTTTTAAATATTTTTTTCTTCCACTTGTAGTGCCCTTGGCTACCAGATATCTGTCTGGTACAATGTGCAAGAGGGAACAGACCAAACAGTACCAATTGCATCATCTTTGAAATCAACAAATTTTTGATTGGTCTGGAGCTGGTACAGGAGCGGCAGCTGCACCTGAACACAAACATCTTGAAATTGGAGGATGACACAAACTGTTCCTTATCTTCAATTGAGGAAGACTTTCTCACTGCTTCTGAGCACTTGGAGGAGGAAAGTGAGGTGGACGAATATAGGAACGGTGAGAACTTTCCAATAAAACAAATGTACACCCTGAAATTAGTCACCATATAAAATGTTCAGAAAAGTTTCAGGCCACGTCAGTTTGGCTGACACATCACAATCTCTAACTGAATTTTAAGGACGGGAGGAAGATAAGACAATCCCAGTGAAGATGCTGACAAATGCACTTAGCAGATGCATTCATTAGTTGTTGGATGGATCTAGACTCCCAAAAAGATGCCTTAGGGATGCTAAAGGAAATTTGTGTGCTTTAAAGGAAAATCCTTCAGCCTGTCAAGAAATGGAGGCTATCACCACCAGGAAAAAAGTTAACTTCCCTAAGACTTCCATAAAAACCATATAATAGTTGGAGCCAAGTCAGACTGGCCTGGATTTTAATCGCAGCATTGCCGCTTTTAAGCTGTGAGACCTGGAACTAGTCATCTAATCTTCCTGAGCCCCGGTTTTCTTATTGTAATTTGGGAATACATTAGTCCCTGCAGCGAATTATTTTTGTGGAGACAGAAGGAGATAAGCCTGGAAAGTGCTTAGCACTCATTTATTCAGCTCTTTCTGTTGACTCATTTATAGAGCTCAATAAACAATGGGTTCCTTCCCACTCCCACCCCCACCCCGATTAGTCAGAGAAAGGGATACCCCAGACTTTGCTGTTGCCACTCTCCCTGGGGCAAGTTCTATACAAACTTTAGAGCAAATTTTTGCAACAAATTCCACTATTGAAGTTGCTCTAAACATCATCCCTCCTTCCTCTATATCCAATGGGAAGCTCTAATTGTTTGAATTGCTTTCTCCTGAAGAATGGTGACCATCATCAGCTCCCAAACCCTTCTCCTATTCTAGCGCTTGCATTTGTATCCTACATTGAAAGCCATTTTGCTGGGTAAGCATTCCCTAGTGAAATTCAAAAGCCTTTTCAGGGTCACTTCTCTGGAAGAAACAGTCAAAATGCTATACTTGAAGAAAAAAGGAAAGATAGTTGATGCTTTAAGGTATTTTTAGGAAGTAATTATTGCTTTAGATTCATGACAACCTGCTATCAAAAAGTAATAGTAGCCTTCATGTTCTCTTCACCAGGTTATGAAAATATAAATGTCTCAGCCAGTGTTTTGGAAACTAAAAAAACAAAGGAAACCACCCAGGAGGAATGGAATTACAAAGAAAAGTTGCTTTATGCTTTGGAAGACAAATACATTAGCAAATATCACACACCACTGATTAAAAAAGAACGATCTCTGGAAAACCTGGTAGAGAACACAGCCTTACAGAGTCTGGATCCCTCAGCAAAGCCATCACAGTGCAAAGGCGAAGCTGTGGGGAATGAGAGACAAGCCACAAATTATTATCATTCAGAAACTTTTAAAGGTCAAGTGGAAAAATCACAGACACCGTATATTCCGAGTGATGCTTATTTCTCCACAATGGTTAAAAATGGACCTTCTGCATGTGGCAGTATCACTGAGCATGGAAGCCACCTAGTCCATGAAGACATAAGAAACTCTCTTCTCCCTGTACAAGACGGAGAAGTCACAACTGGCGAGTATGCTACAAATTTAGCAGAATCTGTGCTACAAGATGCGTTCATTAGATTATCCCAGTCTCAGCCTACATTACTCCAAGAATCTGCGATCAGTGTTTCTGTAGGAAGTTCTCTGCTTCCCAGCTGCTGTTCCACAAAAGATATGGTGGTCCCTCGGTCATGGAATGAGCTCCCCAAAATCGTCATTGTTCAGAGTCCAGATGGCAGTGATATTGCCCCGGAGCCAGGCATCTCCTCCTTGGGCCCTGAGAGGGAAGTCTCTGTTGAAGCCTCAGGCATCCTTTCTGGAGAGGACTCCAGCAGACACCCCCAGAGTGCTCTAGAAGTAGCATTAGCTTGTGCAGCCACTGTGATTGGCACCATTTCCAGTCCACAGGCCACAGAAAGACTCAGAATGGAACAAGAGTCCCTGGCGCCAAATTGTCCACTGGGCGGCAGTGGAGCACTGCAAACTCAAGTGTCCCAAGGACTCAAGGAACCCTCCACTGGCGAATACTCCTTTCCATCTGCTTTGTGTGGCATGACTCAGGTGGCAAGTGCTGTTGCCGTCTGTGGCCTGGGTGAAAGGGAAGAAGTGACATACCCAGTGGCTCCGAGTGACCGCTTGCCTGCAGCTGAGCCTTCTGAAGCCATCTTCCCACTTGGTAGTTTAGCAACAGGGAGAAGCATAGAGCTGGGGAAGGAAGCCATTGCAGAGGGATTGCTCAAGGAGGCAGCTCTGGTTTTAACAAAGCCTAATACCTACAGCAGCATTGGAGACTTTATGGAATCCATGAACAAGAGAATCATAGAAACTGCTTCAAAGCCCCAGTCCCTGTGCTCAGAAAATGTCCTCAGAAACGAACTGGCACAGACCCTGTCCAATGTTATCCTTAAGCATTCCATTGATGAAGTTCACCAGAAAAATAAAATAATTGACCCCAACGATGGCAGGCATTCGTCTGAAATTCTGGACACCCTAATGGAAAGTACAAATCAACTTCTCTTCAATGTGATATGCTTCACGTTCAAGAAGATGAGTCATATTGTACAGCTTGGTGAATGTCCCCCTGTCCTTTCTAAGGAGACCATCAGGTGGCAGGAGGCAGAACTAGGCTGCCAGCAATCTGATCAGACTAATCAAGCATGGACAAAAGCCACTGAATACTCCAGCAACTATCCACTTAGCAATCTGCACAGCACTAGTCTTGTCATCAACGATCTTGTAGATGACATGAATCCAAAGCAAGACAGCAAGGGCGGAGTGAAGCCAGACCTCTTCAAGAAACCCATGTTGCAATTTGAATTATCAGGTAGCCATAGAGTGCCTGATTCTTCTAATGCCAAAACATCCCCCAAGGAAATATACTTAAAAGGCACGATGGGAGAGGATACAAAAAGTCCTCATCAAACATTCAGTCACAGTGAGAATGAATGCAGAGCCTCTTCAGAAGCACAAAAGCCACCGACACTCCACCAGCGCAGAAGAGGTTCCCAGGATGGTGGGAACAGTATCAACCCAAACACCGAAGAAAAGTACAACTGTGCTACATCTGGAAACAACGAAGTTCCAGTGAGCCTGCCCTTGTTAGGGGATGACTTGCTGCTTCCTGCTCAATCCATGCTACAAGCAAAGCATACAGACATCTACTGCGTTACAGACTTTGCCGAAGAATTAGCAGAGACTGTCGTCTCCATGGCAACTGAAATTGCAGCAATTTGCCTTGACAACTCCAATGGAAAACAACCCTGGTTTTGTGCATGGAAAAGAGGGAGCGAGTTTCTGGTTACACCCAATGTATCCTGCCGATCTTTGAAGAGAAAGAAGGAAAGCCAGGCTAGTGGAGTCACTGTGAGGAAACACAAGCCACCCCGGCTCAGTGAGATCAAGAGGAAGACTGATGAGCACCCTGAGCTTAAGGAGAAGCTGATGAACAGGGTTGTGGATGAGTCTATGAACCTTGAGGATGTCCCAGATTCCGTCAATATTTTTGCAAACGAGGTGGCAGCCAAGATCATGAATCTAACGGAATTCTCCATGGTTGACGGCGTGTGGCAAGCCCAGAGCCATCCCCGGAATCGGTTACTGAGTGGGGACAGGTGGAACCGGCTGAAGGCCTCCAGCTGTGAGAGCATTCCCGAGGAGGACTCTGAGGCCAGGGCCTATGTCAACAGCCTGGGTTTAATGAGCACCCTGAGCCAGCCGGTCAGCAGGGCCAGCTCAGTCTCCAAACAGTCGAGCTGTGAGAGCATTACCGATGAGTTTTCCAGGTTCATGGTGAACCAGATGGAAAATGAAGGGAGAGGATTCGAGTTGCTGCTGGATTACTATGCCGGCAAGAATGCCAGCAGCATTCTGAGCTCAGCAATGCAACAGGCATGCCGGAAAAGTGACCACCTGAGTGTGAGGTCGAGCTGTCCCTCTAAGCAGTCCAGCACAGAGAGCATTACCGAGGAATTCTACAGGTACATGCTAAGGGACATGGAAAGAGACAGCAAAGACAGAGCCTCCTCCAGGCGAAGCAGCCATGATTGGACGGCCGGCTTATTGTCTCCTTCTCTGCGATCCCCGGTGTGTCACAGACAGTCGTCCATGCCAGACAGCAGGTCCCCGTGCACCAGGCTGACAGTGAACGTGCCTGTCAAAGCCAACTCCTTGGATGGCTTTGCTCAGAACTGCCCACAAGATTTGCTAAGCGTCCAGCCAGTCAGCAGCGCAGCTTCATCCGGGCTCTGCAAATCTGATTCTTGCTTGTACCGGAGAGGTGGGACTGACCACATCACAAACATGCTAATTCATGAAACGTGGGCGAGCTCCATTGAGGCCCTCATGCGCAAGAACAAAATTATCGTGGATGATGAGGGGGCAGTTGATGCTGAGCGGGTCTCTGGGGGCTCTCCTTTACAAGCAGAGAAGGGTGCAAACAGATCAGCTGTGAGCAGAGTGCAGGGCAGGCCAGCTATGCTTGTCCAGGAAGCTGTTGATTATCCAAGGAAAGATTCTGTTACCGAAAGCAAACGTCCCCCACTGTCATCTCCGAGCAAAACTGCACCTCTTACAAACCACAACAGTTTAGATTCTAAAAAGGAAACTTCCTCTTGCCAGGACGCTGTCCCTCTAAACCACACCAGGCGATCACTATGCTCAAGGGAAGTGCCTTTGATTCAGATTGAAACAGATCATAGAGAAGCCTGTGCTGGAGAAACTGAGCCCATGCTCTCCAAAAGCAGCCCCCTAGAGGAAGCAGAAGAGCATTTAAATGAAGAAAAAGTCCCAGCTGTGGTACCAGGTGGAGATGCCAGTGCCTGTCAAATCCATAGGTGAGTGAATTATCTCTTAGACTAGATAGGGTGCATTTAGCTGGAGTTTGCATCTTGATTGGTATTTATTCTTAATCTTAGACATAAAAGGATTTTATTGATGTCAGAACAAAATTTCTGAGACACACACACAAAAAAGACTTCCTGCATTAATATGTACTTACCAAAGCGGAAAGTAAATTTCTTTTTTTTTTTTTGAGTTGGAGTCTCACTCTGTCGCCCAGACTGGAGTGCAGTGGCCGCTCCCGGCCACCGCAGCCTCGACCTGCTGGGCTCCAACGATCCTTCCGCCTCAGCCTTCCGAGTAGCCGGAATTACAGGCACGCACTACCATGCCCGGCTGATTTTTTGATTTATGGTAGAGATGAGGTCTCGCCAAGTTGCCCAGGCAGGTCTCGGACCCACGGGCTCAGGCAATCCACTCATCTCAGCCTCCCAAACGTGGGATTACAGGCTGAGCCACCGAGTATGGTGTAAATTTCTTTTTAAAATCTCCAAAACAAATTGAATTCATCTATATAACAGGAGAAGTATAGTATCATTCCCCCAATTATGATTAATCTCCCATGGTTTGCTACCTTTTAAAATTCATTAATGGCTGTTTTCAAGCAAATAATAATAATAAATACTACCAGCTTACTCATTCGAAAATGGTTAAATTCAAATAATTTTTAACATTGGAATTTGACATTAAATATTTTGGCATCATTTCTTCCTCCTCTTATTTTTCTTCTCCATAGAATCTCTTCTTTCAAGTTTTTATTTTTTGTTGTGTTCTAAAGATCTTGGCAAGGATACCATGTCCCACAATGGCTGACCCTATAATGTAGGCAATGTAAGTGCAAAGCAACATTAGAGTATCATATTTCAATGATTCTCTTCCAGAAAATTGTAATGCAGTTAACAATATATTTTGAATTTGAGGAAAGTTAATTATATATCTCAGGCTACTTAAAGAGGTGTCAATTTCTTTTACAACTTACATTTTCTGTAGAAAATTCATAAGATGCTTGAATATGAGACCACTCTGTAATTTCTTTGTTTTTGGTCTAAAGTTAAAATGCAACAAGAAAAAGCAATGAAATCAAGAATTAAGCTTCTGGCCTTGGAAAACATAAGTTGAAAGAGCCTCTGTAGTCTTTTCAGAGATGTATACCTATTATTCACTATTTACAAAGAGCTTGTGAATTTTTTCCATTTTTAATTTTAGTTTCAGGAGGTACATGTGCATGTTTGTTACATGGACATATTGTGTAGTGGTGGGGATTGGATCTCAGGTGGCCCAATCTCTAAGGAGCCTGTGATTTTTAAATATTTAGCAGCAGTCAACAAGTTGAACAAAGCCTATATCAAATCTCAGCAACTCTAAAGTTTTTGATACTTTTTCAACTCTACCAGGGAAGCAGAAGAGAGCCATTTTCAGGTACTAATGCTCCCCACTGGAGGGCATCATTACAGGCGTGGTTGTGGTTGTGTATTTGGTGTAGTCCAGGTGGATTTGAGTATTTCCTGCTAAGCCATTTAGTGCTGAAATTTTAACATTCCAATTGGATGAAACCCTGGAAGAATGCATGGAGAGAAAGCACTGAAAACATACAAGCAAAAAAACACAAAATTAAATCAAATGAAGTAGGCTGAGCTGACAAAGAAGAAAAGTTTTATATATATATATATATCAGTAATTCTCCAGCTATAAACAGTATTTATCAAAGACTTTGACCCAGGGAGTATGGAGAATTACAAGTTTTTGAAAGTGATCAAAGAGTTAAAGAAAGAAATTAGCCAATGTGTAATTCCTTAGAATTATCTTAACTTGAAATACAAGAAAATGGAAAACCCCTATTGTAGCATCCTAGTGCCCGACTTCAAGTTTTCTTAAACACAGAGATCATAACCCAGCTGAGATTTTTTGTCAAATAAAGTGACCTAGTAAGGGAACATTTATGAACTGGTAATTCAGCAAGATTCATGGTTGTAGGCTCAGATCAAATAGTGATGTCACTGAAGTTGAATAAAATGCATTGCACATTTTTCAATTAAATGTCACTGACATTATACTTAAAATACAATCCAAAGGTATTTCTAAAAAATTTTGGAAATATGAATATAGCCTCCAAATGGCTTGGGTGTGTGTTATATATAATGATGCAAGAATATTTTCTCTCAGCTCATCGTATGGATTTCTGATTTGGTTTTCCACCAATAAAGTATAAAAGAATGTAGAATTGGCTAGGCATGGTGGCTCAGCCTGTAATCCTAGCACTTTTGGAAGCCAAGGCTAGAGGATTGCCTGAGCCCAGGGGTTCGAGACCAGCCTGGGCAACTTGATGAGACCTTGTCTCTACAGTAAATAAATTTAAAAAAGAAAAACTAACTGGGCATGGTGGCATGCATCTGTAGTTCCAGCTACTTGGAAAGCTGAGGTGGAAGGATTGCCTGAGCCCAGCAGGTCAAGGCTGCGGTGGCCGTGAGTGTGCCATTGCACTCCAGCCTGGGCGACAAGAGTGAGACTCCAACCCCCCCCCCAAAAAAAGAATGTAGAATCATCTGCCCTAGAAATTCAATGCTTTCAATTCTTTGTGAAGCAATGTAAATTACTACAAAACAAAGACTCCACTCACTAACATTGTAACTATGTCATCTTGAGTGAGTTCCCTAATCTCTTTACCTCAGTTTAGCAACCTATAGGTGGGAATAATAATAATCATAATTACATGATAAGGGAATTTTAGGTTTAAATAAAGAAATGCACACACAGCGTTTAACTCTGTCCCTAGCCTGCTGTAAGCACTCAATACACGTTCACTTTATGGTGGTTGTTGCCATTGTTGTTTGGAGTTAGGGTATATGGTTGTCTTTATTCCAGGGGATCTTTTCCCAGAAGAAACCTCTTGTGAACTGTTTGAGAATGTTATTAAAACAGAATAATCCCCAGGAGCTACAAGGGGAAAAATTAAGTCTATTTAGATTACATTTTCTAAACTCAAGAGATGTTACCATGGGATTTGATTAGTCAAAACAGCAGAGATGTTACCATGGGATTTGATTAGTCAAAACTAAATGATCTGTGAAACAATTCTGCCCACTTACACACAAGAACATGATAAGTGACATATACACTCTTAACTCTGTTTGGAGATGGGGAGGTGCCATGTCTTGAAGATATTTTTAGGCTACTCTCTCAGGCCCATTTTATCTTTTTACCAAAAAATATATATATATTTAAACTCAGCATACCTAAATAAAAATCACTTTCTTATTTGATAGATGAATAATACCTTCAGAATTTATTATGGAAGTTCTGCCTTATAGAAATATTTATCTGGCCGGGCTCAGTGGCTCAGCCTGTAATCTGTGCTTTGGGAGGCTGAGATGAGTGGATTGCCTGAGCCCATGGGTTTGAAACCCACCTGGGCAACTTGGCGAGACCTCATCCCTACAATAAATCAAAAAATTAGCCGGTTGTGGTAGCACGTGCTTGTAGTTCCAGCTACTTGGAAAGCTGAGGTGGAAGATCACCGAAGCCCAGCAGGTCGAGGCTGCGGTGGCCGGGAGCATGCCACTGCACTTCAGTCTGGGCGACAGAGTGAGACTCCAACTCCAAAAAAAAAGACAGAAAGAAATATTTATCTGTTGTCTTTAAGGCAATACCATTTTCCAAGATACCTGAATTATTCCTGTACAATATAGTTTAGATTATTTAAGGTAGCCTGTTCTTGATTTCTGGAAAACATTATCCTACTGGTGACCAGCAAAGTGTTTTTGACTCAAACCCCTTCTCTGAGTTTATGAAAGAGTAATTATTTAACTTTTTGATAAGTTGAGAACACAAAAATAAACAACAAACTAAGAATTCTGAGCATTCACACATTGTACGTGCTGACATAATCTTATGGTTTAGAAATATGTTGTAAGTTGTGTATTCATTTATATTTGCATCAAAAGAAATTATTCATCCAGTAAATATTTGAGTGCTCACTCTATGACAGGCACTCCCTTGAGACTACAAAAGTGGAAGAAAATAGAAAGATTTGGTGTCTCCTCCCATGACTTATGCACAGTAATGGGAGAGACAGCTGGGAAAACCATTAAGAAAAAGATATTGCAAAGTGTGGTGAGAGAAAAATAAAAAAGAGTAATATAATAGCAGCTAACTGGTAGGGAAAATGGATGCTTAAGATAGGATGCTGGCATTTGAGATTAGATCTAAAGGAAGAGAAGGTGTCGACCATGGGAAGAACTAAAGTACAGTAAAAGATTTGCATTTCAAGCATTATGGTCATCTAGCTAGCCCGAAAAATATTCCCACTATGAGTCACCTAGAAATCCTGGATTAAGTTCTAATAAGCATCATTTTAAGTATATATACAGGACTGAACTTAACAATAATTACAATAATGAAAATTTCAGAAGTAAAAAATAAAGAATTTGGAAGCAATAGTGGTAAGTTACAGCTGACTCTGTGCCTGTCCTTGAAGAATTTACCAGTCTCAGTAGCCTCTAAGTGCATTTTCTAAAGGCTAGTGGAAACCAGAATATGAGACTGTGGGCCCATGAACAATGAGGGCTTAAAACTGACACTGAAGGGCTACACACCCACCAGAAAAGGGAACCTATTTCTTAAAAAGTATCTTTCCAGGTTAGAGCTCTAGGTGTAAAAAATAAAAATAAAAATAAATCCCCTTAGCTGGGCTCGGTGGCTCAGCTGTAATCCCACGCTTTGGGAAGCTGAGGTGAGTGAATTGCCTGAGCCCGCGAGTTCGAGACCCGCCTGGGCAACTTGACGAGACCTCATCCCTACAATTAAAAAAAAAAAAAAAATCAGCTGGGCGTGGTAGCGCATGCCTGTAATTCCGGCTACTCAGAAGGCTGAGGCAGAAGGATCGCCGAAGCCCCAACAGAGTGAGACTCCAACTCAAAAAAAAAATAAAATAAAATAAAATAAATAAATCCCCCTAGGAATTTATAGCCCCAACTTTCCCTAATACTTGTTTGTGGTTCTAATTTGCTTTATCCTTGTGGTCCAAGAAACCCCAAACTGGTAAATTTTAAAGTAAAGCCCCACAAACATCAAATAACAGAATTAGCCCTACCAAAGATCTCAGACATAGAAAACATATTTAAAATATTTGGAAATAATAAGGTATATGAACAGGAGCAAGAAACAAACTACCATCAGAATAAAATGAGATCAATTTAAAAATCAATCAAGTACTACAGAAGATTAAAAGCACAGTCCCTGAAATTAAAAACCACTGGATACAAAAATGATAATCATTGCAATCAAATGGCATACCTGTGGAGAGAGCTGTAATTAACAAAAGACAAGTGTTAAAGGATTTTTATATTCACCTACAGTGAATTTACTAAAACTGAACTTATCCTTCCTCTGCGAATGACTGGGAAATGGGCAAAAAGAGAGTCAACAACTGTTTTCACACATTGTACAAGCAACCCATTGAGAGAGGGAAACAAACATGGTGAGCCCTATAAGTGCCCTCACTTTCTGCCTGGATTTTCTTTTCACACTACAATACAGGGAGGGCAAACCTGAGCAGAGTTCAGTGGGCACTCCGAGGTGAGAAGACAGAGATTGGAGGGAGATATACAGAGAAAGAACTCTAGAAATCTGCACAGGGATCCCTGCAACCTGTTGCTGAGAACTGAGTCATGCACATCTGCATCACTCTGGAGAGTTGTACAATTCCATAAACTCATACAGAACTGGAAGATGTTTCATCCCAACTAGTCAGAGTGAAGAATTCATGGTAAACACATACAGCATTTAGTAGAGACTCTAAAAGGATCACAACTAGGGCTAAACTCGCCTAAAATTTAAGGCTCATATGAATTTATTCTAACAAAGCATTGAAAAGATCAAGCTGAGCTGAAACTAATTTAATCTAGAATAAAGCCCAGCCCTGTTTAAAGAAAGATAACAAAATCAGTGCCCAGCAACATAAATTTACATTGTAATATCCAAGCAAAACATGCTATACATACAAAGAAGCAGAAAAGTGTCACTTATAATGAAGAGTATAACCAACATTAGAAACATCCAGAAATTACAGAAAAGATGGAATTCGCAGAGAAGGACTTTAAGTATCTCAAAGATTTAAAGGTACACATGAATATGAGATTTTTGTGAAAGTTATAAACTCACCAATAGAGAAGTAAAATGAACTCTAAGCAGGATCAACAAAAAGAAAATTCCATCAGGCACATCATAATCCAATTATTACAAACCCAGCCAGGTGCAGTGGCTTGCACTTCTAATCCCAGCACTTAGGGAAGATGAAGCAGGAGAATTGCTTGAGCCCAGGAGTTTGAGACCAGCCTGAGCAACATAGTGAGACCTCATTGCTCCAAAAAAAAAAAAAAAAATCAAAAAATTTTAGCCAAGTGTCGTGCAGTACATCTGTAGTCCCATCTACTTGGGAGGCTGAGGCAAAAGGATCACCTGAGCCCAGAAGATAGAGGCTGTGGTGAGCTGTGATCATGCCACTGCACTTCAGTCTAAGTGACAGAATGAGTCCCCACCTCAAGTGATAAATAAGTGATAAAGAAATAGTCTTATATCTCACTGGAAATATTAGAGAAAAAAACAAAGTCTTAAAAGCAGCCTAGAGAAAAAGAAACATTACATACTGAGAAGCACAAATAAAACGCAGATTTCTCATCAGAAACAATATAAGCTAGAAGACAAAGAATTACATCTTTACCATGCTAAAGGAAAAAATATTTGTCAACCTTGTACACTTCATCTAGCAAAAATATTCCTCAAAAATAAAGGCTATCCATGAATAAAAAGACTCGATGTTGTCAAGATGTTGGTTCTTCTGAAACTGATCTATAGATTCAACACAATCTCAATCTAAATCCCAGCAAGTTATTTTGCAGATATTAACAAACTGGTTTAACAGTTTATGTGGAGAGGCAAAAGGTCAAGAATGGTCAATGCAAGATTGAATGAGAAGAACAAAGTGAGAGAACTGAGACTACCAGACTTCATGATTCACTAAACAGCTATAGTAATCAAGATAGTATGGTTACTGGCAAAAGAATAGACAAAGAGATCTATGGAACAAAACAGAGAGCCCAATAATAAACCTACACAAACATATCTTTGACAATGAAACAAAGGTAGTACAATGGAGAAAAAATAGTCTCTTCAACAAATGGTGCTCAAACAACTGGACAGTCACATGCAAAAAAAAAGAATGTAGACACAGACCTTATACCCTTTACAAAAAAATAACTCAAAATGGAACACTGATTGAAAAGTAAAACACATTCAGCACTTAGTAGAGACCCTGAAACTATAAAACTCTTACACAATAAAATAAGAGAAAAAATCTAGATGGTCTTGGGTATGGTAATGGCTTTTTATCCCAAAGGCACAATCCATGAAAGAAAGAATTGATAATCTAGACTTTATCAAAATTAAAAACTTTTGCTCTGTGAAAGACACTGCCAAGAGAATGAGAAGACAAGCCATAGCCTGGAAGAAAATATTTCTAAAGGACATATCTGCTAAAGGACTATTATCCAAAATAGTATGAAATATTCTTAAAACTCAACAATAGAAAAATGAACAAATTGATTTAAAAAGGCGTAATGCCATAGAGCTTTTCAGCTGTTTTCTTCTAGTAGTTTTATAGTTTCAGGCCTTACATTTAAGTCTTTAGTCAATTTTTAGTTGACTCTTTTACAAAGAATGAGATAAGGATCCACTTTCATTCTTCTGTACGTAGATATCCAGTTTTCCAAAGATCATTTATTGATGAGACTATCTTTTCCTCATTGTGTGTTCTTAGCACTTTGTCAAAAATCTGTTGGTCACAAATGTGTGAGTTTATTTCTGGGCTCTGTATCCTATTTTGCTGGTCAACGCTTTTGTTTTTATGCCAGTATCGTGCTGTTTTAATTACTATGCCTTTGTAAAAATGTTTTGAAAACAGGAAATTCTGTCATTTGTGGCAACATAGATGAACTCAAAGAACATTAAGTTAAATGAGACAAGACAGGCACTGAGAGAAAAATACTACATGATCTCATTATGTAGAATATAAAAAAGTCAAATTCATAGAAGGAGAGAGTAGAATGGTGGATACCAGAGCCTGGGGGGAGTTGGATGGGGAAAGGAGAGATATTTGTTAATTGCTACAAAGTTACAATTAGACAGGAGAAATAAATTCTGGCATCCTATTGCACAACAAGGTGACTAGTGTTAATAATAATGTATTATATATTTCAAAATACCTAAAATAATATTTTAATGTTCTTATCATAAATATTTGAGGTGATGGATATGCTAAATACTCTGAATTGATCATTCCACAATGTATACATATATCAAAACGTCACACTGTGCCCCATAAATTTATACAATTATTATTTGTTAATTAAAAATACAATAAAACTTAAAGAATAGGCAAAAGACCTAAACAGATCCTTCGCCAAAAAAGATATACAGATGACAAATAAGCATATGAAAAGATGCTCAAAATTATGTCATTAGGGAACTGAAAATCCTAACAATGATATGATAAGATACCACTATGTACCTATTAGAATGGCCCAAGTCCAAATGCTGCCAAAGATGTGGAACAACAAGAACTCCCTTTCAATGCTGGTGGGAATGCAAAATGGAGCAACCACTTTGGAAGAAAGTTTTACAATTTTTGGCAAAACTGTACTCTTACCATGCAACCTAGCAATTATGCTCCTTGGTAATAACCAAAATAAATTGAAAACGTATGTTCACACAAACACCTGCACACAGATGTTTGTCACAGCCTTATTTTTAAATATAATTGCAAAACTTAGAAGCAGCCCGAATATTCCTCAGTAGGTAAGTAGATAAATAAACTGTACATCCAAACAGTAGAGTTTTATTCAGCACTGAAAGAAAGATAAAGAGCTATTATGCTATGGAAAGACATGGAGGAAACTTGAATGCATTTGATTAAGTATTGCCAATGTTAAGAGGCTACATGCTGTATTATTTCAAGTATATGAAATTCTCAGAAAAGACAAAACTATGGAGACAATAAAATGGTGGTAGTTACCAGAAATGAAGATTTTAGGGCAGTGAAGCAATCTGTATGATACTATAATGGTGGATACATGTCATTATACATTTCTCAAGACCCATAGAACATGTGACACCTAATGATGATAGACTAGATGATCTCTGAAGTCTCTCAGAGATTCTGCAATTGAATTTGACATAAATTTCCAAATTTCTGTATATGAAGTATAAGATTGGAAGAAGAGAGGCCATATGCATACATTCGCATAACATGTTTGTGCATTATTCATAAATAAATGAGCAGAACTATAAATTTATCTCAAAAGAAAATGAAAACTGGTGTTTTGGATAATGATTATTCATTCTGAATTCCCAGTTATTTGACATGAAACATAGGATTTCCTTTAAGTAGAGCATGAAATTGAGATAAAGTAAAATATACTGACAGACTCATTTTTTAATCGGTTTGTTCAATGCCAATCACTGAGATTTAACTTCTTTAGTAAGAAATATCCTGGAATGATTTTTTCTAATAACAAAGTTTCTAATTTAGTAATGAATTCATTCAGGAAATTCCATTTTAACCAGGCAAATAATGCACACAGTGGCTCACATTTGTAATCCCAGCACTTTGGGAGGCTGAGGTGAGAAGATTGCTTGAACACAGGAGTTCATGACCAGCCTAGGCAACATAGTGAGAACTAATCTCTTTAAAAATGAGAGTGAGCAAACAAATGGTTTTGAAGCCCTCCTTTTAGCTTATTTACACTGTTTTAGTACTATATGTATTGTTTCCATTTGTCATCATGAACTTTTTTAAAATTTGTATTTAAGTAAATTCTGTTTCTGGCTACATCCATTCTCATTCTTCCTACACACTCAAGCTCGGGAAGTGGGGAGGGGGAATCTCAATACTTTAGGAAAAAAAACCAAGCAAGGACCTTTGGTCACAAAGTGTTAGCAGCAGAGCATGCTAGAAACAACTGCACCCCAATACCATATCTACCCAGAATGCTGTGAGAGTGAATGTTAGGAGAAAGGTTTTGATGATACATTTTGTAAAATTTCTTAGGTAACAAGCTCACGTACCAAAAAGGAGATTTTATAGCTCACTCTAAAAGTTATGCATTTGAAACTTGGCTCTCTGTATCAGAACTTTTTTTTTTTTTAATTTTTAAAGTATAACCATTCTCAGAGAAATGATATCAGCACTAATGTTAAGATTGAGGGAAATTACATATTCTGCAGCCCATATGCTATTTTAAATGAAAGAGGCCAAGTGGCTTAGGTTGTAGTCCCTGGAAACAGACTCTGAGAAGGAGAGTTGCAGATAGATAATTTGTTAGGGAGTGCTTTCCAGAGATAATGGGCATGTACATGTGTAAAGAGGTGGGAAAGACAAGATTGGCCAAAGGAAGAAGTCTTCCCCAAATGTGTTTGGAACTGAGGCCTCAACACATCCTGTGGAAAACCCTAAAGATGAGATGGTCTGTCAGGTACCATGCAAATGAAGGCAAGGAGTAGATTTTTGTATCTCTTTATTAACCAGTCATAAGGACACTCACTGGAAAAGAGTATAACCTTGGCAAGGCAATTCCTTGACTAAGGGTAATTCCCAGTGTGCATGGGACATTCTTCAGATGAACATGCTATTGTTTAAAAAAAAAAGCGTCTAGTTTCATAATTAGAGACATAATCTCAGTTATGTAAGTATGTGAGATAAATGGAACTACAAGACATAGAATTTGATTAAATGTAAAGGACAAAAAGGAGAAATCAGAAGACTGCAAGATTTTAAGCCCAGACACTCAAAAAGGTCAGTGGAAATAAGAAATACAGAATGAGGATGGGAGGGCAATTAGAATTCATTTTAAATACACTGATTTTGAGATGTTAATGAGACAGATTGGAGATGTTCAGAAAAGCTGTGCTGATATAAATCAGGGATTTCAGCAGGAGGGAATGGGGTAAAAGGTGGTTGCAAGTGCAAAATACAGAGGCATTTGCAGGCGAAATGACTTGGTAAAGCACTGAACTGGGAGGGTTGCATTAGAACCACCAAGGGTGGTTGATTAAAATGCAGATTTCTGGGGCTTCCTCCAGAACCACAGAATCATAATCTCTTGGGAAAATGCTTTGTGTATCTTCAGCTTAAATACCATTGTCCCTAAAAAATTCATATGCATGCAGACCAGGTTCTTCAACCTGTTTTTCAAATAAATGGAGGGAGTACTTAAAAGAGTAAAAGAATAGAAAGCTAGCTGTTGGACAGTAATTCCTAAAAGGCAGATGGGACCTAAGGTACCATCAGCCTAAAAGAAAGACTCCACCTGTGTCCAGTGACAACCTGCTTATCCAGGCCTAACAGAGTGGCCTCTAAAAAAAGTTCTGTTTTTTGCCTCCTCTCTTGGTAAAACAGTGACAGTCTTGACGCCAGAGATGCCCCAGGGGATGAAGTCTCCACAGAAGCCAGAGCCCCCGATGAGTTCCCCAACCCTCCAAGCAGCAGTGAGGAGAGCACAGGCAGCTGGTCCCAGCTTGCCAATGAGGAAGACAACCCAGATGACACAAGTAGCTTTCTGCAGCTCAGCGAGAGATCTATGAGGTACCTGTTCTTCACTTGACATCCCAGGGAAATTGGTCTCAACACAGTTTCCAAAAATGCATTCAAATGGTTCTCTGCAAACTAATAGAGACAGAGAGGGAGAGAAAGAGAAAAAAAAAAGCTCCCACTAGCCTGGGTCCCTGCCTGTCATGATTTGTGCTGAGAGGTATCTTAATAATCCAGTTATAGCTTAAATTACCTTGGCCAAGGTTAAGAGTTATCTGTGTTCCCGTCCCAGTAAGCCCCAGTTAGTACATTCAAGGATTACAACTGTGAATTTTTTTAATGGAGAGCTGCTATATTGCACCTGGTATGTTTGATACTTTCTCTCTGGTTCATTTGTATTTCAGATGCAACACAGGCTGGGTTTACATGAGGCAAGTGTTTCCACACTGTTGTATTGTTTGGCCTGACTGTTCCTCCCCTTATCTCCCCTGCCCTCTGTATTGTTCCTCTGGAAAAGCTAGAGAGGACCTTAGGAGAGATAGGATTTGGAAGGCTAAATCCAATCAGAAGACAGACTAAAAACTATTCCTCTGTGAAGTGGAACCTCTAAAAGAATCTCTGTGTTTCTGTCCAAAGCCTTATTTGATACTGGACCAACAAGCCCACAGACCTCCCAATTGGCAAATGGGATTTAGAAGCATCTGGGTCTATGTATCACTCTTTGAAAGTTTTATCTCTGACAGTTCCATCTATTTAGACTTTAGAATGTTTTATAGTGTTAAACAATTTTTCTAAAATTGCAAAAACAGGTGAGAAACATTCCAAGATAGAGACAAAAAGCAAAGAGAACTTAAATCTTTGGACTTAACTGCAGAAGTTTATAGGGTTAATTATCTCCAGTGCAATTTTGAGTCTTCAGGTTTCAATATGTGAATGTATTCTGTGCCCTGGGAGGGCACAGAATTTTACATTGAGAGAGTCTTGCTGGTTACTCACGGTATTTTCGAGGGAAAACTGTCTCACTATGTGACACACCACCACTCACCCTTTGAAAACCTTATTTAGAAGAAACATCACTGAAATTAGAGAAGGTGTGAGAAGACTCAATGGGTTTGGTAAAATTGGATACATTTCATTTTACAAGCACAGACAGACCTAAAAATTGGCTCAAGTCTTACTGTGTTTCAGTGAGTAAGTTCCTGGCTAGAACTAGACCATATGTTGATTGTGCAGCCTACTAAAATGATGCAATATGTAATTCTCCTTCTCTACAATACAAAAGGTATCAGGTATCGCTCTCTCTTGAAGATTGTAAGATAATTGAGTGATTAAATCTTCAACATTACTCAACTTTGCACTTGCAAATTCTAAAGTGCCAGAGGAAAACAGTAAACCAGATGTATATCCTATGATATCCTGTGGACTGGTCCTGAGAAAACTCTCATGAGCTATAAAGGGCGAACATGAGTCCACTGATTTCTATCAAAATCCAAGAAGCAGGCAGATAAGCATTCTAATATGTACCCCACCCAGCATTTTCAGAAGTTTTTTTTTGTCTCTGGAAATGTACCCAGCATCAAGAAATCTCTTGCTGGTATATAAATAAATAAATATCTTCACTGTGATTAAAATAAGGAAGAAATGCTGACTTTTACCTACTAAGTGTGTTCTACTGGTTGTGATACCACTTCAGAAATTACAAATTATTATCATCATCTTCATTATTATTGACTGAGCCTGTCTTGTTATGTTTTTCTCTAATTTAGTCAAAAAATAAATATCAATTTAGGAGTCTTAGACACAAAGCAATATTCTTCTGGGGACCAGAAGAAGGACCTTGTACAGCAAGGGAGCAATCAGTGTCAGCAGCGTGGCCAGGGGGCGGAGACGGGCATTAATATGTAAACTTTTGCTTTGTCAGCAATGGCAACAGTAGTGCCACTAGCAGTCTTGGCATTATGGACCTGGACATTTATCAGGAAAGCATGCCATCATCTCCCATGATTAAGTAAGTAGCCACTGAGATGCAGTGATTGTGAGACCACTACTCCAACTCCATCTGGCAATCCATTTGATCATTCAGGTTGTCCCCAACCACTGATTTCATCATGTCTGTGCTGCTGTGGTTCCATGTCGTTGGAGTAAGGATTCAGGCCTAGAATAGGCCCCAACTACCTCCACTGCTTGAGGGTTTCAAATCTACCCCCTATGGGATAATCATTTCAGACGAGATCGGACACGTTCAGAGTGGAATGGCCATAAACCCATATGAAATAATCATTTCAGATAAAGGGTATCCGTATAATCAGAAGTACATATCGTATCTATTGGGAAACATAGATACAAAAATCCGTTTAAATGCTACCATGCTGATCAAAGAGGGCTATTTTATAGTCTCCACTATAGAATATAGTCACTTCAATAGAATCAAGTGTAAATGGCTTCTTCTTTACGTGTAAATACCTGAGATTATTACTACTAAATGTGTCTAATATCAAAATTGTCATGATAAAGATGTACCATGCTTACCCTTGACTATGCCTCCCACAATACAAAGACTTCTCTGAAAGACCAAAGGGGAAAAAAAGTACTTCAAAAAGCACAATATTTACTTCATAAAATATAGCACAAAAAGAAAGGGAAACATAAGGTCAGGACTACTGCAGGAATTTGTTGCTGAGGAAAATTAAATGAATTGAAATCTCTTTTTTGACCATTGTGACTTAGCTTGTGATTTGGAGAAATTTCAGAAAAATCATAAGTATAACTAAAGTTGCCTACCTTGACCTATTTTCTCAATCACTCTCTATAACTAAAGCATTTTTATTTCACCATTTAATCTGGTGTATTCCTCAGTGATTGAAGGTTACAATGCGCCCTTTGTCTTTGTCACACAGCCATTATTCACAATTGTGCAGAGATGAACATACACATTATCTTGTTTTATTTTTGTAAAAGGAAACCAAAATACAAAACAAACAAAAACTAACTGGGGTAAATGTATTTTTCTCCTTCAGGAAACATTTATTTAGCTATGTGTTTCATCTGTCTGTGCAGTATGAACCTATGACCACAGGAAAAGTCTGTATTCAGGGAAAGTCAAGATCACCACTTCCCATACTCTGCATTCTGCAACTCCACAGTAGCAGAAACTATACTACCATTTGTCATATCCCTTATGCCACCTGCATAGAAGTCTAGATGAAAATCAAGACTCTTGAAAAATTGGCATTTCTACAAATAATTAGGTATTAATTAAAGAATGAGTATTCTATTTTTCTCAACATCAGGAATACAGCGGAATTTATTAACCCTATCTTAGCAACAACAGAGATTATGAGAAAATCCTCTATTATGAAATGACACATTTTTAAGGGCCCCTGTACTCTAATTTCTAGACAGCAAGAATAAAACTATAGGACAAACACAGGCTTCTCAAGATGGTCACTTCCTTTTAGCTGTTGGCCATATGCTCTGATTTTGGAAGTGTTTACTGAGTCCTCCCACTACTTATAAGATTCTGTAATAAGTACACACCCTATGAAAACACTTCCAATATTAAACATGATTATATCTACTTAAATACTCAGTTCAGTTGTGAGTTTCTAGTTCTAAGCCACTCAAGTCTACTACACTTCCTCCTAATAAAAAGATGAAAAATGTTAATTAATTGATGTATTTTGCTATACAATTCAAATTCTACAGTTTGTTGTTGTCTTTTTCTTATTTCAGATCAAAGAACCATATACATATAAGATTATTTTCTATATTAAAATGCAAGCTTATGTTGCTATTTTAGTATAGAAAAAAATGTGACAAGATGGACAAATGTTATTCACTAAATAATAAGTAAAATGCAGGAGAAAGATAAATCCCCAAATCAGAACTAGGTACAAAATCTCTGCTTGACCATTTAAACCTGTGGGGGTTTATGGGAAGTAGGTTAAAGAAAAGAAAAAGATTTCTCAGAGTCTCCCACACCAACTATCCTAACTAAAATCATTTAGGTAATCTGACCTTCTGTTTTTGTTGTTGGAAGGGGATAGTCATTGCAGACCCAGTAATTCCTTGTGATGCCACATGGGTATTTTCATAGCATTACTTCATTCTACGGAAACAATAAATCTAGAATGACCTTCAGAAGCTTTTAAATGAATAAGATCCATCACCCCATCTTCCATTTACAGCTTACTCTTCCTAAACATTACCAACCATATACTGTGTTTTCTCCCAAAGTGAATTAGTGGAAGAAAAGGAGATTCTTAAAGGACAGTCAGAAAACATAGAGGGTAAGCCACATTCGCATACTTTTGATACACAATTGCCTGGTATCTTCCTTTGGAAAGCATAGTAAGGCTGTGGTTGTGTCTGTGCTCAGCACATGCATCTGGACTGCCTGTAGGAACAGCCAGCCATCAGAGGAACCTGCTGGTAATCAACTTTGACCTGGAGCCAGAGTGTCCTGATGCCGAGCTTCGAGCCACTCTGCAGTGGATAGCTGCCTCTGAACTTGGGATTCCTACTATCTACTTTAAGAAATCTCAGGAAAACAGAATTGAAAAGGTACCTTGTTCCATATTTGAGTAGGATATCAATAAATCATGTTTTTATCACCACTGGAAACTCAGTAAATGCCCAGTTAATCCATTTGAATTTGAATTGTTTGATCCTGACTTTTCTTGACCTCAAATTGTGGCTAGAACTTTGCCATCTTCTACGTACATAAATATAATCATGATTGCTATTTCTCTGACCCTCAGTTTGTCTTAGCTAATTGGAAGTGGTGAGAAAAATAACTTTTTTAGAGTCATGTTATTTTGGGTGTTTTCTTGCTCTGGGAAAAATTTTTTCATATCATTCCTTTAAATAAAAATAGAATCAAAGGACCTGATGTGTAATAGAAGCCAAAGTGAGGACACACGGGTATTTAAAACACACTCTTAGCATAGTATCCAAGAGAAGGTACTTTTAATTCCCTACCAAACAGGTTTGCATTATGGGTACTTTTTCAATATCATTCTCTACCTACCAGAAATATAATGCTGGGGAAGAAACTCTTGGCCAATATCAAAATTAAATAGCAACTATCACTCTACTTTCATATCTCGAAGACCATTAACTGTGGTGGAATCTTTACTAATAAGAATAAAGCATGAACGTGTCTACCAATGTTTTCAAGCTTAATTTTCCATAATTTATGAGTACACTTCTTTTAAAAGATTTCAAACTAATAATGTTGCTGTATTCACTTTCTATTACTGTATAATAAACTGCCAGAAATTTGCCAGCTTAAAACAACAACCAGCTTTGTAGATCAGAAATTTGGGTGAATTTGACTGTGATCTCTCCTCAGGTCTTACGAGAAAGAAAGTAAGGTATTGGCCTAACCGGGCTCTTACTGAAAGTTCCAGCAAAGAATAACTATCCAAGCTTGTTCAAGTTGTCATAATTCAGTTACTTGCTGATATAGGACTGAGGTGCCTGTTTCCTTGCTGGCTGTCAGCCAAGGGCCACTCTCAGCTTTCAGAGGCTGTCCATATTCTTTGGCATGTGGTCCCTTCATGTTCTCTTTCTGTCAATCTCTGATGTCTTCTGTCACCAAGCCAGAGAAAACTCTGCTTTTAAGGAGTTCATATGATTAGATTAAAATCACCTGATAGTCTCTCTTTTGATTAACTCAAAATTAGCTGATGAATTGATTATGCCATGTAAGGTAGCATAATAAGAGCATAATATCTCATCCTATTCATGGTCCCAGGGATTAGAGCAGGAAATCTTGGGGGTTGTCTTAGGATCCTGCCTATCACAGCCACCAAGCAGCTTTTGTGTGTCTTATTGTCACAAGGTACCACCATGTGCCTCATCATACTTATTTCTCAACAGCCTTGTGAAAAAGCCAAATAAATATTATTGTCCTTCTTTTACTAATGAGTAAATGGGGACTCAGAGAGGCTGGTACATGAGCTATTCCTTAGAGAGTCATAACTGAGCCTAGTCCCTGACCCCTGCTTTTTCTATAAAATGGTTCTCAAGAGTGCTTTATTTTAAAAGTATCTCTCTCCACTTAAATGACGTTGAAGTTACAATCTGGATTTCTTTAAATGTGTAATTGCATTATAATTCTCATTGCCAAAATCTAGCAGCCTGAAATGAAAAGTTTTTTACCTTCTTGCTCATGCCCATGGTAATTAGAATACCTTCTCCATCTCTGTATCACCACTCAATGAGATTGGATACTGAAAAAATTGAAAAAGAGGCCTAATTCATTTTCCATGCCCTCTCCCACTTCAACCTCTCTTAAACCAGTAATTAATAATTCCTTTCGTGCCTATGCCCGCCGACTGTTCTGCCCCATCCAATTCAGTAACTGCCTGTGCTTGTCATACTTTTGTTTGCAAACTTTGATGAGTGGTTCACTATTTGATAAAATCTCCTCCAACCTTACCACCCAGCTGCTCAGTGTAAAGGGTGGAGAGAAAGAGCATAATTACATGTGACACCACTCCTGTGCCATACATTGTCCCAAAGTCTCCCTGCTATGCAGAGAGAAGAGCATTCTCAGGAGCACGTTCCCAGGCTCATGGAAAAATGAAAGGCAGGCTGGTTTCCAACTTCATTTACAGCCACCCCTGCATAAGAGCATGACATAGAATTTTATGTGAATATCTGTCTCATATATTTTTATGTGAATATCTCTTATAAATTTCCATTAGGTACAAGGGTAAGAGGTGTTTCCCTAACTCCTTGATTATGTAAATCATGCCCTGACTTGATATTTGTTTTTTCCTACCTGATTTTCAATTCTCAGAGAGAATGCTTGTCTTTGCTTATAACTATTTTTCTGAGAAAATAAACATTCTGCTAGTTTTATCAAGAAAAATATCAAATGATGTTTCAGTCATTCAGTTAGAGTTGGCTTAAGAACCTTAATTTAAAATAATGTAATTTTTAGGAAAAAAAATCTTCTACTTTTTTTTCAGAATCAGTTAAGATTCTCTGCATATAGTGGTTTTTCTATAAACGGGTACCATTTGTTATCTGTGACTGAGCTTAAGCAACATTTTTATCATTTTTCTTTTATCAATAGTGCTTTAGGGGACCTAATTCTGGTTGTTTTTTAAATTAGCCAGGTAGTTAAATGGCCATTTTCAAGTGGTGTGGAAAAGAGAGTGTGTCTTCCCACAGAGGCTGTATCATACAAGAGCAGCAGTATCACGTTAGCTCCTCATCAGCTTGAAGAAGGTTAAAGAAACCTCTCCATTAAGTTCAGGAAATGTCGTCTTGCCACTGTCACTTGGGTATTGAACAACGTTCACAAATGAATACCCTGAGTTCCCATTTGTGTGAACCCTGAAATTTTTGTGGACAAATTACTTGAATCTATGTGTTTCACTTTATGGTGTTCCCAACTTACTAACCTTCCTGCCTTGTGAAAATAGAGGTATGTGCTAAATGAAAGAGGGTGCCATGAGTTTTTACTGAAGCAGCTCATTTTTCCCACCACTGCCTGTGAACTTGACCTTGGAGTTGGAGGGCACTTAAGACAACTTACAGCTAGTTTCAGCCTTAATTCAACTCAAAAGGCAAATTCCAAATATTTTGGGTGCCTAATGTGCTATCACTCCTCTTGTGACAAGTGGTGTCTTCATTTCAAGCTCTCCCTTTCATTCGTGTTTGTCTAATCATTAAAATGCTAAGTACACTGGAAAGTTCTACATTCAGAACATTCATCAGTATCTATTGAGCATCTGCAACATGACAGGCACTGTTCTAGGCTCTGGAAACACGAGTGAAAGTCAAAATTTCCTAACCTCTCGGAATTTGCATTCTAGTTTAGGGCAGCCCCAAGTTAAGGAGAACATACACTAGAGAGGCTGAGGTTATACATAACAACCTTAATATATTATGGGAACTTATTCTAGACAAGGGAGACTTTTAAAAAACACAGAAAACAATATTTCTCAAACTGTACTCATAAGCCAAATGGGTATAAAACAGAATCATCTAAACACTTATTCACAATTCAGCTTCCTAGCCCCCTTCTGGGACTTTATCAGTTTCTGGGAATGAGGCCCAGAAATATGCATTTTTAACAACTTACAACTTACATGTTTAGCAACTCAAGTGAAGTGATTCTGATGAGTACTGAAGTTCTTCCAAAAGAAATGGTGTCTTGAAGGGAATGTCAGAATTTGATGTGGCCTTAAAGTATGCTAAATTCCAAGGGGAAGATTGCTGATAATTCTAGCATCCAATAATCTAAAACATTTTGTAAACTTTGACATCAGTTAAATTTGATCTAAGTAATTCAAGGCAAAAAAAGAGCGAGAGAGAAAGATCATAAGAGTAATAGACTTAAAAAAAAAAAAAAGAAGTAATGATAGCAATTGGTTAAACACACAAACACAAGTGACTAATTGTCCTGGTTTTCAAATCCAAAGATCATTGCTCTTCAGCTTTTTCTCTTCTGTTTAAATTCAGTGTCTGTGAACTGGGGCATTAGGGTTATTTATAAAGGTGCCCTGGATTCCAGGTTGCAGCCAAGTCTAAGAATCACAGACCCTAGTTTCAGGAACTGAAAAAGAGGATATAAGAATCAACTCATTTGTACTTAATGAAGAACAATTCTGCCTTGGAGCAAAAGAAGGTAGCTGCTTTTAGAAATCTAAGTTGAATACTTCCAAAAAAATTGCACAGCTTACCATAACTCCCACGGATTCCATAATACAATTTTGTAAACAGTCAATCTAATTTATTAAATGCACCTGAAAATATAAAAGTCATCTCCATGTGATGCTTTTCTTCAAATGAGTCTGCAAATGATACTGTCACAGAATGTAAACTCTTCTATTAATTTCCTAAGACAAAGCATTTGCTCAAAGAAATGCCAACTATGATCTATAGGAAGGGAACCTAATTATTACTGATTGTGAAATGGCAGGAAATGACATTTGTATTTTTTAATGCAGTGGAAAGAAAAGTCCAGGTCTTTGACATACTAAAACTGATTATGAAAATACCAAGGCAATAGCATGGGCAGGCACAATGACAGCTCTGGGAGCAGCTGCTAACTAGAATGTGGTATCAAAAGCCTTTAATCATGAACTGAAAGTGGCCTTTTCTTATTTCTTCACAAATCTTTTTTATAATTTAATTTTATTTAATGAAGGAAGAAAGTGTAAGACCTTCCTTTCATCAGCCCCAAAGATGTTTCAAGGTTTTGATATCCAAGATTAAGTCATCACAGCTCAAAGCTTACTATATTTGGTGGGAACAGGTCATTTTTAAGTGTCACTTTATTGGGATATCAGCCTGGACTTAGAAATGATGACAGATTCTAGCTTGTGACCATACCATGAACTACTGGCAGAGTAACCTAGCTGGTGGAGCATTTTGACTATTTCAAGTCAGTCAGTAGCCTCTTGTGGTCATCACTACAGTGAAAGACCTTCTTCCATAAGTCCCAAATAGCTGGAAAGAAGCTGGTGTTGGACTTCCAGAAAGGTCTAAGGCAATGG
This sequence comes from Tarsius wallacei, assembly GCA_963574415.1. NCBI lineage: Eukaryota > Metazoa > Chordata > Mammalia > Primates > Tarsiidae > Tarsius > Tarsius wallacei. The sequence goes on from CAUYQG010090199.1 coordinate 31,910, forward strand.
GACTTCTGGAAATGGTTTAGCAGATATTAGCATCTGCCCTAGAACTTTGATTCTTACCCCCCAGGTAATGACTTAGGGAAAAAGGTTGAAGAGAAAGTGGTGGCCCAATGATCCTGGGTTTACCAAAAAAGCTAAAGCTAAGACATGTGAAGGAAGAGGAGGCACCAACGTGACTGGTGACCCTTCAGGGAAATCTCCAGAGAGAAATTGATAACCCATGAGCCTCTGTCAGTAAAACAGCAAAAACTTGATGTCCAGACCTTCTGCACCAGTAACCATGCTTTCTAGATTTCCAGCGAAAGTTGTAAAAGTTTGTTTAGTTGAAACATGCAAGAGCATTCTAGTCTTTCTCCCCTTTTTCCCTTCAAAATCACTATTCTGAAACCTCGTGTTGTTACTCTTTTGTTCAATAAAAGCATAGTTTGAATTTTATGTATACACTTAGACATAAGTGTCGGCTTACAAAACTATTTTATATATCTCTATAAATTACTAATGGGTATTTGCATTATAAGCAAAACCTTAACCTAAAGGTATTCTTAAAATGTCAGGAATCAGATAGAAGTATAGCTAGGCAAGATGATGAGGGAGATCCAGATAACTAATAGTTTCTATAAAATTCTAACAATGAGACTAATAGAGGTGAATAATCCTCTATTGCTGTTATAGTGGGCAATTAAGAGGTCCTAGGTGTCTAACCCCCATGACATACATGGCATACACTCACTCTTGGGAGCCACGTGATAAGAGATGCGCTATCCATGAGCAGTTTTTATGTTACTTCTTGTCCACTATCATTTTCTCCCTTCAGGCTCTGTTCGGTCTTTTTTTTTTTTAGATTCATAACCTCCAATCTTTTTTGTGGAGCCTGTGATCAGTAGATAATTATTGAGCAAACAGCCCCAAGAAACATTTATTTAGATGATGTATGTGCACCTACCTTACCTAACTCAAGAAAGAATATAGTGAACATTCATCCTCAGTGAAATGTCTATTCAAATTTCAAATAATCTTCTTGAGAATTCTGAATGTCCTTGACTCAATTTCGTTTTCTATACTCTTTGCCATTCAGCAAATATTCATTGAACACCAATTATGTACAGGCACAACACATTAAAATCTGGCTAAGATGCTATCCTTTCCCTGGGAGATTACTGTCTATGGTTGTCATCTACCTCCCCTCTGTCTCCCTTTTTACAGCATTCTAAAAATCTTTAAGACTGTTTATGTTTCCAGATATTAAAAGTGAAGTACTTCATTTTCTAGTCTAGAAAATTGTTTTATTTTGATTAAGGCAATACAAAGCGAGCAATTATAATAAAGCACTGATTTCTGTAACTGTGCAAATAGTTGGTACCATCACAGCTGAGAGAAGAAACATAATTTAACAGTGGATTTCTATGAGACTTCTCAGTAATTGAAATGAATTAACATATTCACACTGAAAAGAAATTAGCCTTTCAGTTTCTGGATGATCTCTAAAGTGTGAGCAAACGATTTTTTTTTTTTAATTCTAGGGGTTTTTTTTAAATCTTAGAGTGAAACATTGAAGAAATAGCATCTGAACTACAATCCTCATCTTTTTAACAAATAAGGCTTTCTTTCTCATAAAATGACCCCAGATTCCCAGCCTATTTTTTTTTTCTTCCAGTGCCCCAAATAAATATCAGCTCTATGTTATCCTGCCACCAAAATGCAGAAAGGCACTACACTAAGGAGTGCATAGGACTGGAGTGTTGGAAGACCATGATCCTACTATCAATTTCTCATCTTTTAAGCCCATAATTTTTTTACCTGCAAATACCCACTTCACAGGGGTTGGGTTGTAACAGAATTAAATACGATCACATGGGTTAAAGTACTTTCTACAGTTTCTGGCTCTTATTAGTTGTTACTTTTCTTACCAAAGGAGTTTGAGAAGCCTTTATACTGGACTTCATCTTACAGTTTTATGAAGAGTATGATCAATAATGATTTATCCATCTTCCATCTCTACAAGCTCATGATTCACTTGTAGTTCAAAACTTTAGGTTGCAGTAATTGAAGGTGCTATTAATAACTAGGTGACAAATCTGGAATGTTTCCTCAATCTTCCTTTCTCCTGTTACTGTGGAAGACTAGCCTTTCTTGGTGCTTGATCTTAGCATGGAGGGCAAGGGGGATGCTTCTCAAGATGAAATGAAGAACCCATAGATGGCCCTGTCTAAAAGTTTAGCACCTGATTTATTTGTCCTAAATATACACATCAGGTGAGATGTTATTTGTGATAGAGGTAGAAGAAACTAAGATCCATGATATCCAGTACTGCTGCAGACAGTCTAACCCAGAGAAAAGGTGATCAGTGAAAATGATAATATCTAAAAGACTGACACTTTTTAAAATTTTTATTTTAAAGATGTGGGGTACAATTCAGGATTGGGTATACAAGTGGTCATTTTACAGGTAAAGTTTGGGCCTCATTTTGGTCCCCACTTCATGTGGTTTGAGATCAGGCACGCTTATTGATGGAGTGTGCCCCCCCCCCCCGCCCCCACACCGCCTTCCCTTGGCAGTTTACCACTACTGCCAATCCCTTTCTTGTAGTATTATGATAATTGTTCAGGATATGCTTATGAATGAGAACATGTGGTACTCAGTTCTTTGTTTCTGTGATAGATTACTCAGTGTTATAGACTCTAAATCTGTCCAAGTTGCTGCAAAGTTTGTAATTGTGTCCTTCTTTATGGCTGCATAATATTGCATCGTGTATATGCACCACATTTTTTTTATCCAGTCCGTTTTCAATGGGCAGCATGGTTGGTTCCAGGTTTTTGCTATTGTGAATAATGCTGCGATAAACATGCATGAGCAGGTATCTTTTTCATAAAGCGATTTGAGTTCCTTTGGGTATATGCTCAGAAGAAGGATTGCTGGGTGGTATGGAAGGTCGATTTTTAGATCTTTTAGGAATCATCACACTGTTTTCCACAGAGGCTGTACTAGTTTACACTCCCACCAACAGTGCAGAAGTGTTCCATTTTCCCCGCATCCCCTCCAGCATCTGTTGTTTTTTGAGTTATTGATGATGGCCATCTTGATTGGAGTTAGGTGGTATCTCGGTGTGGTTTTGGTTTGCATTTCTTTGATGATTAGTGAGACTGAGCATTTTTCATGTATCTGTTGGCTGCTCATATGTCTTCTTTTGAAGTGTCTATTCATATTTTTTGCCCACTTTTTAATAGGGCTGTTTGTTTTTTTTTTTTCTTTTCGGCAAATTTGAATTCCTTATAGATCCTAGATATTAGGCCTTTTTCAGATATACAGTAAGACTGACTCTTAAAAGAAAAATTATCCTCATCCCATCTCATCCCTTCAATTAATGAATGGCAGTTGCTGTAAAGAAAAATCCAGTTCC
>CAUYQG010090202.1:0-63682 GCA_963574415.1 Tarsius wallacei
CAGAAATTAAAAGATTCCTGGAAACAAACGAAAATGAAGAAACATCCCACCAAAACCACTGGGATGCCATGGAAACAGTTCTAAGAGGGGAATATATATCTCTATGAACACACATCAAGAAAATGGAAAGATCACAAGTTAACAACCTAACAAATCACCTAAGGGAGCTGGAAAGACAAGACCACCAAACCCTAACTTTAGCAGAAGAATCCAGATCACCAAAGTAAAAGTCCAAATATGGGACATAGAAGACAAAATATCATATAAGTCAACAAAACAAAAAGCTGGTTCTTTGAAAGAATAAACAAGATTGATGGACCCCTAGCCAGAATGACCAAGAAAAAGAGAGAAAAAGCCCAAATAAACAAAATCAGAAATGCAAAAGAAACAAAGCAGGAGGTATCACACTTCCAGACTTTAAACTCTATTATAAGACTATAATCAAACAGCCTGGAATTGATACAAGAACAGGCATATAGACCAATGAAACAGGATAGAGATTCTGGAAGCAAAATCTCAAGTTCTCAACCAACTCATCTTTGACAAAGCCTCCACCAATAAACACTGGTGAGAGGAGAACCTATTCAGTAAACGGTGCTGGGAAAGCTGGCTGACGAAATGCAGAAGATTGAAACAGGATCCCTACCTATCACCATACACACAAATCAACTCTAAATGGATCAAAGACCTAAATATAAAACCTCAAACTTTAAGGACCTTGGAAAATGCAGATATCCCTATGGAAATTGAAACTGGCAACCGATTCCTGATCAAAACCCCAAATGTCCATGCCATAAGAGATAACATAGACAAATGGGATCTCATCAAACTGAAAAGATTCTGCAAAGCAAAAGAAACCATCAAGAGAGCAGGGAGACAGCCCATAGAATGGGAAAAAATATTTGCCAACTGTATATCTGACAAAGGCCTAACATCCAGGATCTAGGAAATCAAATGTGCCAAAAGGAAAAAAACAAACAACCCCAGTAAAAAGTGGGCAAAAGACATGAATAGACACTTCTTGAAAGAAGACATACGGGCAACTGACACACAAAAAAGCGCTCAGCCTCACTAATCATCAGAGAAATGCAAATCAAAATCACACTGAGATACCACCTAACCCCTGTAAGAATGGCCATCATTAATAAAACAAACAACAACAGATGCTGGTGAGGATGCGGAGAAAAAGGGATGCTTCTACACTGCTGGTAGGAATACAAACTAGTGCAACCTCTTTGGAAAACAGTGTGGTGACTTCTAAAAGAACTAGACATTGACCTTCCATATGACCCAGCAATCCCCCTCCTGGGAATATACTCAGAGGAACGCATCATTCTACAAAAAAAGATACCTGTACATGCACGTTTATTGCAGCACTATTCACAATAGCAAAAATGGAACCAACCATGCTGCCCATCGAAACTGGACTTAATAAAAAAATTTTGGTACATATACATGACGGAATATTATGTAGCCATAAAGGACAAACATATGGACTTCACAGCATCTTAGATGGATTTAAAGTCTTTCATACTCAGTAATCTATCATAGAAACAAAGAACTGAGCACCACATGTTCTCACTCATAAGCAGATCCTGAACATTTACCATAATACTATATGAAAGGGATTGACAGTAGAGGGATACTGCCAGGATGGCAGTGGGGTGGAGACACACACACAACATCAGTAAGGGTACTGATCTCAAATCAGGCAAAGTGGGGACCAAAGGGAGGCCCAAACTTTACCTGTACGATGACCACTTGTACACCTAATCCTGAATTGTACCCCACATCTTTTTTTGGTTTTGAGTGGGAGTCTTACTCCATTGCTCACAGCCACCTCAGTGTTGACCTGCTAGGCTCAGGCGATTCTTCTGCCTCTGTCTTCCAAGTAGCTGGAACTACAGGCGTGCGCTACTATGCCTGGCTAGTTTTTTGACTTATTGCAGTAGTGAGGTCTTGCCAAGTTGCCAAGGCTGTTCTCGACCCCATGAGCTCAGGTAATCCCCTCACCTTGACCTCCCAAAATGCTGGAATTACAGGCTTGAGCCTCCACGCCCAGCCCCCACATCTTAAAAAAAAAAATGAGCCTAAAGACTATAAAAAAAAAATTACCATGGGTCCTAGGCATCAAACCTTTTGAGGTTAAGTCAGTTCTGGTTGGTGCCTAGTGAAAAAACAGAGCACAAAATGGAGTTTCTCTGGTCACTCTGAGTAGATCTGGTCATATGGGTAGGTCAATACTGCATGCTCTGCAATAATCATTAATTAGAAGAGTAACCAGTTTCATTCTACTTGGTCACAGATGTTAAGATTAACATTGCATCCTTCTCCCGAGAATTTGTCTTCCAACTACCAGCCCAGCCCATCTTGTCTGTGTGATTGACCACCCATGACTGACCAACCCCTGCATCTCTCCAGTCACAGGAAAACAGACCATCACCATGGCAACGACAACCCCTTCCCACCTTCACGTTCCATAGGAATGCTCTTTCCCAGCATCCTGGGAAACAAAAAATTACAAACCCCCTCCTCTAGCCTCAAGCATTCAGGGCATACTGTCCTTTTAGGGTCTGGCCCCCTTATGTACTCTTGGGGAAGTGACTTTTTCTGATCTACTTTCTGAATAAACTATTTTTATTTCTCTTTCTCTTTTTTTTTTTTTTTTTGAGTTGGAGTCTTATGCCATCGCCCAGGCTGGAGTGCAGTGGTATGCTCACGGCCATCCCAGCGCCAGCCTACTGGACTCCAGAGATCCTTCTGCCTCAGCCTTCCAAGTAGCCGGAACTATAAGGATGCCCGGCTGATTTTTAATTTATTGTAGAGACAAGGTCTTGCCAAGTTCCCTGGGCTGGTCTTGATCCCGTGCGCTCAGGCAATCCACTTGCCTCGGCCTTCTAAAGTGCTGGGATTATAGGCTGAGCCACCGAGCTCAGCCAAACTATTTTTCTAATCTACCTTCTGTGCAATTCTTTGCATAGCCACAGTGTCGACTCAGCTCACCAAGCTAGCACCTAGGGAACTAGTTGTCAATGTTTTGATCATCAACTCTGAGTAAGTAAGACTTAACACTGTACATTATAAATAGAGCCAGGTGCGGTGGCTCACACCTGTAATCCCAGCACCTTGGGAGGCCTAGGCGAGAGAATTGCCTGAGCCCAGGGATTTGAGACCAGCTTGGGCAACTTGGTGAGACCTCATCTCTACAACTAAAAAAAAAAAAAAAATTAGCTAGGCACAGTGGCGCGTGCTTGTAGTTTCAGCTACTTGGAAGGCTGAGGCAGAAGGATCGCCTGAGCCCAGCAGGTCGAGGCTGCAGTGGCCATTAGCGTGACACTGCACTTCAGCCTGGGCAACAGAGTGAGACTCCAATTTAAAAACAAATAAATAAACAGGCTATAAATAGAAACTTGAAATGCCAGTGTGAAGAATTTGTCCACTGCATGTGGTGAAGGCCTGGCTAACTGGTGTGCACAGCCCCTTTCCCAAGAAGTTGCCACCTCACCTGGATTGTCGCCCAGGGTTGCCAGACTTTCTTGTGTTTCAAGAAAAGAAGGAAACGCTAAGTTTTATGTAAAATCTCCCAGTTTAGAAATGCTAGCTCAAATTTCAAAGAAAATTGCTTCTGGAATGAACCAAACAAAACACCTGCATGGATTGTATCTGGCACCACTTTGTAATTTCTGTTGAGAATAGCTGCTTCAGGGAGAATCCTTACAAACAAATGGCAGGTGTGGGGATGAGAGAATCAACACATCAGGAAGAGAAAAATGGCATGGTTGTAGCGTGAGCACAAAGGTAATAGTGATTACAGTAAGCTGTATGATTCTTACTACTTATGTGTAGTCCCTTGTGATAAGAATTATTAATCTAATTAACAATTTCACATTCTGTAGAATTCCATTTGGATTATTTTTATGCTGTCTCACCCTCCTTATGAGTAGTAGGGCCAGAATTCCATGACTTAAATGCATAAGGAGAACTCTGCTCATAATCGTGATTTTGAATTTTTAAAAGGAACTTAATTAGGCCTGAATAAAGGCCTGTGTATTACTTCTAGTCAAGTCACATTTGTCTGACTTGCTTTGGGGCTTACAGCATAAAAAAGGAGAGGGAAGACATCTGCATTCCTTTGTTTTAACTCTTTAGGGGCAAGTATTTAGTAAAAATTATTTAAAAAATTAAAACTTTGGAGATTTGTCTGAAGAGCTGCGTGTATCCACTTTCTAGTGACCAGGTCAGCCTGTGCACTGTCAGAACACTACTGGGCACACCCAGTTCCACTCCTCTCATCTCAGCTGATTTCACTTTCTAATCCTAGACTGTAAACAAGCAGTTAAGATCTAGTGTGATGGGCTCCTTAGAGTGGGAAAGTATTGGTTCCCATGGAAACAGAAGCAGGGTCTCTGACTCAGGCTTGGTGGGGGAGGGAGGACTGTAAGCCTTCCTGGAGGAAGTGACTGTCTTCAGTAAGAGCAGAAATTGATTAGACTTCAATATGGGTATAGGGCAAGAGTGAGGGAAGCAACCCAGAGTTGAAAAAGTGTGACAGGATCCAAGTTCAATTGTGTTGGAGGGCACAAAGCATCATTCTATTTTAATCTTACGTATAGCATGTGTCACTTTCTGATCATTTCTTGTTTACTTGCTTATTGTCTGTCTTCTACCCCTCCCCCTTCATACAAAATAGGAGTCCTAGCCTGTGAATTCCTCAATGACTGGCACAGATGAGTGTTCATCTTTCCTGAAGGTCAGATCCTGTCCAAGCACTTTCCTCACTCCCCACCCTCACCATCCAGCAGACAAAATTCTATTTCACAGCTGGCTCAAATGCTTTCTTCTCTGAAACCTCCCCCATCTCTTCTCCCCACTCCTACTCTCAGAATTAATTACTTCTTTCAGCGTTCCCCCAGCTATTGATCCTTCCTTGCAGCATCAATTTAATTATGCATAGTGTTAGTTTGCTGTTTCCTTGTTTGTCTCCTACGCTCCTCATTAAGTTTTAAATCGTGAAGACAGTGTTATTTTTATCTGTCTCTGTAAAGCTTGACACCACTTTGGGCAGGCTTTTATATACAACATGGGCTCAAACATATTTTGAATAAATGAATTAGGGAGAGGTCCATGAACACACCCCCACTCCCACCCCAGTGCTCAAGAGCAATCTTTTAGAACAAAAATCCGACCACAAGGCCAATCTTCATCCCTGGAAATAGAATTCTAACTCCTAAGCACAATGGCTACCTTAGGGCTCTGTGTGAACTTGCTCCCATCCACTTCTCCAGTCATGTTCCTTCTCCACCCCTGGTCTAATACAACTAGACTGCTCAGGGTGACCTGCACTACTGGGTTGTACTGATTCATGCCACAGGGCTTTTACTTCACTACTCTGTCTGCCTGGAATGCTCTCTCCACTTTCCTGCCTGGCTCAGTTCAGGCTTCTCAAGCAAGGTTTCCTTCTTCGAAATCAGAAAAACCTTTTATTTATTTACTTATTATTTACTATTTATTTTCTCGAGTTGGGGTCTCCTCTGTTGCCCAGGCTGGAGTGCTGTGGCATGATCACGGCTCACCGCAGCCTTGAGTCCTGAGCTCAGGCGATCCTTCCGCCGTCGCTTCCTCAGTAGCTAGGACTACAGACCTGCTCTACCACATCTGGTTAATTTTTACATTTTTTTTTTTTTTTTTGTAGCTACGAGGTCTCGCTAGCTATGTTGCCCAGGCTGGTCTCCAAATCCTGGACTCAAGTAATCCTCTCGCCTCGGCCTCCCAAAGTATTGGGATTACAAGCGTGAGCCACCGCGCCTGATCCCAGAAGAAACTTTTTTAAAAAAGTACCAAGAACAGAAGTTTACGATACTATCTCATTTATGTGATTAAAAATAAAAACAATACTAAAGCGAAAATGTAATCTTTAAAATGTCACACAACTTACATGCATGCTAGACTTAGACCTCCGTCTGTATTTGCGATTTTCTTTCAACGCACCCATTTTGCAGACACCTTAGGCAGTGTCTATGGGTTCACCCTCAGGTTGGGTCAAACGCTCCTCCTCTCGGGCTTTCGTGCACAACCCCATCTCAGCATTCACCATCTTAACATAAGCAGACTGTAAGCCCGCCTCTTCCACCAGGGTGCGAGCTCCCGAAGTGGCGAGAACAACGTGTCTGTCGACCCAGCGCCTGACACCAGTTGGTTCCAGGCCTATTTCCTGAGTGGAAGTAAGAGCGCCTGCCTCTAGGCCGGGCGCGGTGGCTCACACCTCTAATCCCAGCACTTTGGGAGACTGAGGTGAGAGGACTGCATACGTCCATGGGTTCGCCAGCTTGAGGAACTTGGCGAGACCTCGTCTCTGCAATAAATCAGAAATAGCCGGGCGTGGTGGCGCATTCCTGTAGTCCTAGCTACTTGGAGGGTTGAGGTGGAAAGGATCGCCTCAGCCCAGCAGGTCGAGGCCGCAGTGGCCGTGAGTGGGCCACTGCATTCCAGCCTGGGCGACAGAGTGAGACTCTGACTCAAAAAAAAAAAAAAAGAGCTCCTGCCTGCATGGCCGGTGCATTTCTTCTTTAAGGAGGGGCTTCCCTTCCGCTCAGGAAATACAAGCGGCTCGCATCCATCAAGAGGAGGCGCTGGGGTAAGAGAGTGAAACATCAGTCGGCCCTGAAAGTCAGGACAAGGAGACGCCGTAAATTCCAGGGCCCCAAAACGCAAGCAAGCACCGGGACTCCCAGGAAAACTAGCGGACAGAGCGGAGCTGGGGAATTACCCACGCCGGAAGTCACGTGCGCGGCGGCGCCTAAATCACTCTCTCGGTAGTCGACTATTCAGCCTCGCAGGCGTCTCTGGCGCGCTTCGCTGAGATACGCTCTCTCGGTGCTCGACTCGCCCGTGCTGCTGCCGCCGCCGAAGGAGGGGCAAAGCTCAAGATGGCGGACAAAACGCCAGGCGGATCTCAGAAGGCCAGTTCAAAGGTAATTTCTGAGAGGACTTCGTAAGTCAGTGGGTCTGCCACTGTCGCCTGGGGCCTATAGACGCTTCTGGCCTACGAGGGGCGATTGGGATTGGGGTCCGCGTTCAGGTCGCGACAGTAGGCCCGGGTGCCGCCGCACTGTGGTGCGCAGGTTGAGAGGCCTGCTGTCTCCCCTCAGCCCCAGCCTGGATTCAGCCCAAGACTGGCGGGCCCAGGGGTTGGCGGCGTGAATATTCGACCTGTGCTTGGCATCAGGAATTCACATGGAGGCCCCAGGCCGAGAAAACGCGCCCCCGTCTCTCAACTTGCTGCGCTCTCGAGGCAGCGGGACTGCGCCTGGGAGAGGCGGGAATCGCTTCCCGGTGCTTCTGTGTCTGTTTGCTTTTTTTTCTCGGTTCATTGGTTTTGGAGCTCACTCACTTCCGGCTTCCCTCAGTTTCCCTGGTGCTTTCCAGAGATTAAGTCGTCTCTAGGGTCGCAAGCTGTGAGGGAGGCCCAGTTGTGGAAGGACGCGCGGGGTGGGAAGTGCAGAGGCGGGAGCCGCTCTCCTCTGCCGTGCTGCATAGCCAAGGTTAACGCTATACTCCACACGTGGTCTTTGCCTCACTTTAGAGGAAGGGAAAAATGATTTTGAGGGTCGAGGACTCGTGGTCTTCTTCATGTTGTGTGTTCCATTGAAGAGAGAACTTACGCAGACTTGGAAGCTACTTAAGATGCGTCCATTGTATTTGCATTTACAGGGAACCGTGTGCACGCATTGTGAAACCAGTGAGCTGTATGGCACTAGTAAGGTTGTGCTTATCATTGGGTCTGAGTTGCCATCTTGGGCGGGTCATTTAATCGTTTTTTGCTTCTTTAAGTTTCTCATCTCGAACGAAAGTAATAGGTACTGCTACGAGGTGGTTATTAAGCTTTTCGATGCAAGAAGGTGTGTATCACTTAAAGGTTCTAGGGCAACCCCCACGGGTCCCCTCCTGCTCTGGGAGCTTTTCTGACCTCTCAATAAATCCTGCTTTCTCAAAAAAAAAAAAAAAAAAGTAAATAAATAAATAAAAGGTTCTAGGGACTGTTACATTTTAAAGAGTGTGTATGCTTATAAATCAGTTATTAGGAAGTTAAGTTTCGTAGGAGAGAGCCTTGCATTTACAGTGAACCATTTTACACTTGCTTTCTCAGTTTCTAGTAATTTGAATCTTTATGCCATTTGGTGAATGATGTCCACCAAATAATTAGTGGGTAACTAATAACGGCCTGACCAGACATCCTCTAGTTACACAGAAACTAAAACTATGGTAGGGGACCAGTTTTGTCTGCTTTACATCATCCCTTACTTCATCTCAGTTTTTTCCCTCTGCAGTACATTTCTCCTCCTCTATCTTGAGAGAGAGGGGAATATGAGGGTACTTCACTCTGCCAACTCTTCTCAACAGATCCATGACAGGAGTCTGTAAGAACAGCCTCACTTCTGTTAGTGAGCTATTACTAAAGCTAGTTGCATCCATTATAATTCATGCATAAGCCTCACAATTTTTTGTTTCTTCCCAAAGTAATATTTTAAGTATTCCTTAGTTGAGGCCTTGGATACATTAAAAACATTTCAGTGTATGTGTTCGGGCTTCCTTCTTATAATAGTACTTATGACTGTGAATGTGTGATTGCTCTCTATACGTAAATTATTGGATTTTCTGGTAATATATTTTTTCAGTTTATATTACTTTGGACTATCATGATGATGCTGCTAACAGATTTCTTACTGATATCTTTAAAAGGAATCAGAATATCTCAACGAAAACAGTAATAGACTTGATTTCTCCATTAATATGGAGGCTGCATAATGTAATGGGAAGATTATGGATTTTGCTAACAGAATCTAGGATTTGGATTCAAATTGCCTTAATATAATTGCAAATTGATTAAACTCTTGAGACTAGATTTCCTCATTTATAATATAGATGTAATTCCTTTTTTACAGGGTTGCTGTAAGGATTAAACAAGTTAATGTTTGTAAAGTACATAATAAATCTTAGTTTTTTTGCTTTTTTTGAGTTGGAGTCTCACTCTGTCTTCCAGGCTAGAGTGCAGTGGCACACTCACTGCCACCACAGCCTTGGCCCGCTGGGCTCAGGTGATCCTTCCACCTCAACCTTCCAAGTAGCTGGAACTACAGGTGCACACTACCACACCCGGCTAATTTTGTGATTTATTGTAGAGACGAAGTCTCACCAAGTTGCCCAGGCTGGTCTCGAACCCCTGGGCTCAGGCAGTCCTCTTGCCTTGGCTTCCCAAAGTGCTGGGATTATAGGCTTGAGCCCCTGCACCCAAATCTTAGTTTCTTTCACCTCTCCTTTTTTGTTTTTAGAGGGAATTAAAAAGTACTTAATTTTCAAAGTGTCAGGATAAATTTTAATCCTGTCAATTGGAATGTGTAATCACGACTGGTCAGATTGCTGCTTTTTGTTTCTAATACAAGTCCAGAAATTGTTAGAGAAAGTGTAAGATCTTTTTGGCTAATAATATGGTATTTGGAATTTCTAGCCTTTTATCTCTCCGGTTTGATATCCTTCCCTCTGGAGAGAATAGATAAATGACTTATAGTCCACAGTACTGATGACATGAGCAGACATTTGTGTTTCATGATTCTTCTTCTTTGGTAGTTAAATTCCCATTGGTATGGATATGGCGAGGATTCTTAGTAACCACATTTCTAGACATTGAGGAAAATGTTAATTTTAAGATGTACAATATGACAAATCATTAACAGCTCTTATAAAGAGATTAGATAAACTCTATAGTTCTTCTAGCTTTAAAATTACATTTTATGTATGTGTAGTCAAATGACTTCATTCATAGTTATGAAGAGAGCCACATGCCTTTTTATTTACTGTGTAATTTTATTGTGCTTTGCATTGTAAAGCCTGACAAATGTAGACATTCAGCAAATGTTTTAGAAATAGAGCTAACATTTTCCTGTGTATTTATTCCTGTTTATTACTAGACCAAAATATTGCTTGGTGGGGAAGGGATGTGGATGTCATGTGTAGTTTTGATTTTGAGATGAGAGACAATGAGATAGCCTATAATTTGTCCATAAAATTGTTAAACCTATTTCCTTAAATATTTATTTTGACTTTAAGATGTTTACTTTTTTAGCAAGAAGGATATGAAGAGAATGTGGTATTTTCTTTCCATCTGCATCTCCTGTGCTGGTAATATTGCTAATATGATGGAATTGTGTGCCCTGTTATTTCATTCTGTGATAGTGCCTATTTTTTGCCATATCATAAAAAATTGATTTAGATAGGTGAATGAATAAAATAGAAAATACTATTACTGGCTTCTTTGCACATCCAGTGCTGAATTGCTTTGGAAACTATTTTGAATGACTGCCTTTGCTGGTTAACAAAATATCAATTTTAAGAAATAAGTAGTCTGGGCAGCAGTGTTGTGTGCTTGGTTTGGCTTGGGTAGTTGCATTAAGCTAGGTAGCTGTTATTTGTTAATGAATAGACAGCATAGTATATTTGACAATGTTAAGTCAACAGATATATTGAGACTCTCACTTGTTAGATCTTGTACTTGATGTTGAGGTAGACAGTGTTAAATAAGACCATACCCTCTTTGGGGGAACGTAGAAGAGAGTCAGCACATACTTTAGTACAAGACAGAGCTATTGGAAATACCTAAAAGTTTAGAGAAAGAAGTGATAACTCTTTGAATGGAGGGTAGGGAGAGGGAGGCTTCAGGAGCATAGTAGAATTTGATTGATGGGTCCTTTGAACAATGAGCGGAGTTTTTGTTGTTTTTTTTTTTGAGTTGCAGTCTTATTCTCACCCAGGCTGGAGTACAGTGGCAAACCCACGGCCGCACAGCGTCGAACTGCTGGTCTGAGGTGATCTTTCTGCCTCAGCCTTCCAAGTAGCGGGCACTACAGGTGTGCACTACCATCCCGGCTAAATTTTTTTTTTATTTTTTAATTTGTTGTAGAGATGAGGTCTTGCCAAGTTGCCCAGGCTGGTCTCGAACTCATGGTCTCAGGCAGTTCTCTCACCTTGGCCTCCCAAAATGCTGGGATTACAGGCTTGAGCCCCTATGCCCGGCCATGAGCGGAGTTTTGAAGGGTAGAGATGGGGTATAAAAAAAGAGATGGATGAAGTGAAGAAAGTAAGTTGCTGGGAAATGGATTGATAAATGGTCTGATAGGACACTTGCATTAAGATAAAAGTTACTGAGACCGGAAGGGCAAGTTCAGGCTAAATTGTAGAGGGCTTTGGATGCTAGGGAATAAAATTAGAGAGCCATGGACAATTTGAGACAGGAAAGTCCTTTGGAAAGCTGTTTCGGGGGATAGTTAAGGATTTGAGGGCAAGGAGGACCAATTTGGAGGTTATTGCAGAGGTGCTGGTAAGTAATTGAGGATTGCTTCAAAAATCTTACCTCAGATCCTCTCCTAGGAAGCTTTCCCTAACAAACCCCACGTCCTCATGCCCACCCTCATGCCCAGTTGAGATTTGCCTGTCTTCTGTGCTCTTGTGGCATAACCACATTGCTTTGTCTCTTTTTTAGCTCCTAAGTACAGGAGCTGTGTCTTATTTTACCTTATATCTCTAATGCAAAGCACAGCATCAAGCCTAATAACAGTAAACGGCTAAATAAAGGGACAGTCTGAACCACCAAGGTGTCTTTAGAAAGGAAAAGAACGGTCTCTATGGAAGATACATGTTAGAGGTGAGGTGAACAGGAATTGATGCAGTTGATTATGGGACATAAGGAAGGAGTCCAGGATGACCTTGTTAATATGCTGCTGCTGGTGAACATTTAATGAGCAGTTACTAAGGACCAGGCACTGTTCTAAGAGCTTCATCTGTATTTGCCCTTCACAACAGTACTGAGAGGCAGGTGCTATTTAGCTTTACAGAAGGAGAAACTAAACTCAAGATAAGTGCTGGTAAATGCAGAATATGTGCACTTTAACATTTTACTGTTTCCAGATCATAGGTGATTGAGAATTATGATCTAGCGTTAGAAATAAGACAAGAGGAGAAGCTAGTTTGGGAGGAGTTTTAGATATGTTGGATTTGAGGAGCTTGCAGGCATTCAGGTGAAGATATCCAGGAAGCAGTCTGAGGACAGATTTGGAGCCCAGTCAAAACCAAGATTGCAGGTCAAGAACTTGAAGTCGGTCAGGCTTGGTGGCTCAGCCTGTAATACCAGCACCTTGGGAGGCTGAAGCGAGTGGATTGCCTGAGCCCATGGGTTCGAGACCAACCTGGGCAACTTGGCGAGACTGCGTCTCTACAATAAATCAAAAAATTAGCCAGGCGTGGTAGCTTGCACCTGTACTTCTGGCTTCTTGGAAGGCTGAGGCAGAAGGATGGCTGGAACCCAGCAGATCAACGCTGGGGTGGCCGTGAATGTGCCACTGCATTCCAGCCTGGGTGACAGAGTGACTCCAACTAAAAAAAAAAAAAAGAACTTGAAGTCTTTGCAGTACATTAAGGGTGTTGATGATATGCATCCTACAGGAGAAATCTTTGAATTTGTGGAGATAAGAAAGTGAGGAGAAAGATATGGGAAATTGGGAGACAGATGAGGGATGAGGGAATTGAGAGCTCTCTAGGCAGAATGATGGTATTGGAGGAATGTTGTGTGTACACTTGCTACCCACAAAAAGGAAAGCTGTGGATAGCTTGCTAATTTAGAAACTCAGGGAGGTGGAGCTTTCACTTAAGGGAAAATAGGAGCAGCCAGAAGAATATTAGTTTTGTTCTCAGCCAGCAAGGTATAGGGCCATTTGGTATAAGGTAGTTGGCTTCACTTTTATCCCCTTGGCAGCCATTGGAATGATCCTTTTTCCTTTTGGATTTTCTTGACAGTTCTTCCTTACATCTCTGCTGCCTGCTTTTTCTGTCCCAAGATAGATTTATCTCCCTCCCCCTCCCCCCACTGTATTTCAGTAGCTTTAAGGTGTTATGAATAGTTTTTAGTTACACGGTTGCATTGTGTAGTGGCAAAGAAGTCTGGGCTTTAAGTGTAGCCACTACCCCACCTGTGCCCATTGTACCCGATAGGTGATTTTTCATCCTTCCACCTCTTCCCACCTTCCCGCTTCTGAGTCACCAGTGTCCATTGCTATATCATTCTCTATGCCTTTACAGATCCTTAGTTTAGTTCCCACTTATGAGTGAGAACGTACAGTGTTTGTTTGGTTTTCTGTTCCTGAGTTAGTTCACTTAGGATGATGTTCTCCAATTCCACCCAAGTTGCTGCAAAAGACATTATTTCATTCTTTTTGATGGCTGATGAATTATCTTATGTATGCTTCTTTATTTCTTTAAATTTCCCTTATCATGCTTTTTTCATTTCTTGTTTAGGATCTTTTTTAAAATTAGGGGACAAGGTCTTGCTATGTTGTCTAGGCAACTCCTAACCTCGGGTGGTCATCCTGCCTTAGCCTCTTGAGTAGCTGGGATTTCAGGTGCCAGCCACCATGCTGCTGCTTTGAGTCTTCTCATTCGGATAAGGAATTGTGCTGTAGATTTTAGGAGATCTTTAAGCATCATTAGTTTGTGTTCCTCATTAAAAATAAAAACCCCAAACTAAAACAAATCATACAGTTCATTTCCAGGTTAACAAGAGGGAGAACTCAGCTTCTGAAATAGTGTTTACTTACTGTTTCCCCTGACCATAGACTTTTTACTTTATAAGTTGGTTATTCTTTTAAAAATCGTATTAATTACTATTTGCGTCTCTCCAAATGTTCTTAAAATCCAAAACTCCATTCTGAGTGCTGTGTAGCTAGAGATAGGTATGTATCAGTGGAAAATATCTGGTTTGCAGCAAATGTGATTAGTGACATCTTTGGTTAATTGAAATCAACTGATGCATCTTCTTAAACCTCGCTATTGTTGATCAATTTAAAAATTAATCAAATTGTGTTATTTGGAAAGCTGACAAAAGTGCTACTTTTGAACTGATTACTTTTGTTTTAGTGATTATTTACCAATTTGGTGTCTGGTTATGCAAGTGAGATTGTTGAAGATAAGATTATAGAGCTTCATCTTTAACCTTTTGCACTCAGAGACATCTCCCTGATCACCTACCAGCAAATCAATCGCAGTGTTTTACAAAATAGCGAAAAACTAATCACTTCACTAAAATAACTTGGAACCAGTTATTTTATTGTAATATTTAGCTTATAGAATTTTGGACATTGAGGAGCTTATTTATGACCAAAAAAATCAAAATTTTATATCTTATATTTTTCTAAGGTAACATGGGAAACAGTGACAGACATGGATTGCAGGTTCATTGATACATGTTGTGCAATAGTAATTTATTGGATGTCTTCCACCTGGTGTTTTTCTATTTGGGCAAGCAATGTAGTCTTGTTTTCTTCCTCCCACGTTGATAATATGTAATTTATTGTCCAGTTTGTTGTTCGGAGAAGATGTGGAAGGACATGCTCATGATTCCTGAAAACCACTTTTCAAGTGATTGGTTATATCTCAGTATATATTCCATCTCTTTATTTGCTTTTTCATGCAATTTGAATGGAAAACTTCCAAGAAAACATACATATTTGAAAAATTTGCAGTTGCATAAGTTTGCCCTATAGAATCTCCAGCTGTCCTGAGAGGGGACAATCTGAGTGGTTTGCTAGATTTATGATGTCCCCTTAGAGGGGACATCAAGAGCAAAGGGTTAGATGATTTGGAGTCAGGAAAGATTTAACTGTATGGAAATAGGTAGGGTGTCTAGGTTCTTGTAGCTTTTATTTTTAAATCCTAGTAATGATGATTTAGATGTGGTGGCATAGAAGATTAGAGAAAGGCTAGCACTTTCCGAGCTACTCTATGTTTGTATGTTTGTATGAGCAAACAAGGCTTGATTGTCTTGGGCTGATTTTTGCCTGGGCTAATGCTCAGTACAGTGGAGTGCAGAGTAGTAAATTGATTCAGTGTAAAAAAATCTAACTACCTGTTCTTGGTCTTTGGACAAGGTAAATAAACCAATACTGTATGGATTTATATTAATCTTCCTGTATTTACTCTTTTCTGTAACACATCAATCTTCAATTTTCTCTTAAAAATAATTTATCATGTGTATATGAAATCTGAAACTGGGAGCTAGAGTCAAGTGAAGATACTTGTGATCTCAAGTTCGTTTTTTATTTTTTATCTCACTCAGAGCTAGACTGCATCAAGTTCTTGATTTCACTTTTTTTTTTTTGAGTCAGGCTCGCTCTTTGTCACCCGGGTGAGTGTATAGTGTTGCAATCACGATTCAACGCAGTTTCAAGTTCCTGGGCTCAAACATTCCTCTCACCTCAGCTTCCCAAGTAGCTAGGACTACAGGCACATGCCACCATGCCTGGCTAAGCTGGTCTTTAATGGGGCTCAAGCAGTTCTCTTGTTTTTGCCTCCCAAAGTGCTGAGATTACAGGAGTGAGCCATCATACCTGGCCCTTGATTTTACTTTTAACATTTAGATATAAATACAAATAAGTAAATCTTATTACCCAGTACCTTCAAAAATAAAAACAGCTCAGTTGATACTGTTAAGTTCTGGATCTCCCAGTAAAAATTTCAGAAAGGTGCCATGTATTATTTGGTTAATAGCCTTTCTTCTTGTACCTAGAAAAATAAGATAAAATTTTAACATTGACATTGTTGGAATGTACTGATATTTAAAGACTGAACTCCTTTTGCCAACAGTCAGCATGTGGCATACTCTTGATTTTTTTTTAAAAAGAGCCCCCTTGAAACAAGTTGTAAATGGTGGCCTCTTGTGGATTGGATAATAATACTTTCTTTTTCTTGTACTATTTCTGCAGTAGAATTTGTACTTTTTACTAGACAGCAAGGGTTTATGTATGGATTTCTTTATGTGTGTGGCTTTAGGTGGTTGCAGAAGAGTGGTTTCTGTGCTGTATACCAAGAAGTTGCTGGGCAGTGTTATGGCAATAAACAGTGTTATCAATGATTAGGAAACAGCTTTTGCACAAAAATCCTATTGTAAAAATGGTGGGTAGGTTTCCAGTCATTATTATAAAAAGGTGACTATGCCTCAGATATATCCCACTAGCATTTACATCATAGTTTTGGAAACATGCATTCTGAATTTTTTAAAAAAATGACAACACGTTTACTTTGTATCATAACTTTTATAAGTCAGAGATTGATTGTCCTCATTCAGTTTTATTAACTGAGAAGAAATAGCTAAAAGTTACAAAAGATTAGGTTTGTATAACATGAAACACTATTTTGTTAGTATAACAAGACATTTAAAAAATATTGACTTTTATTTTTAATACTTGCAGACAAGATCATCAGATGTTCACTCATCTGGGTCTTCAGATGCACATGTGAGTATAAAAGCAGTCTTCCTTTTTTCTTTAACATTTAATTTCTTCTCATGTACCCCTACATCTATGATTTTACTTGAAAAATAAATACAATTATATTGTATGTACTGGTTTTCTTTTGTTCTTTTTTGCTAGGTGCTTTTTTGTGTATTCTACTTGCATAAGTTATTCCTTTCAAACCATGTTAGAAACCTAATATATATATTTCCTTATTTTTTTTTGTGCTTATAAAATTCTGTACACATGTGTGTACTTTTACATTGACTATGGGATTGCATTATACACTCTTTTCTCACTGCACAATACATCTATTGGAAATCTCAGTAGGTCATAGCTGTAATCTATTCTTGCTAAATGTATCATAACATTCCATGGTGGAAAGGTATAATTATTTATTAAGCTGTTTCTGTGATGATGGACATATGCTGTTCGTTTAAAGCTTTTGAATAATATATTGAGTAATACAGCAATACATAATTCTTTTTAAATATTTTAATTAAAAAAGTTTTTAACCTCTGGGTTCTATTTTTCTTTTTCTAAATTAAAATTTTTTAAAATTTGATTAAATATTTCTTTACATGTGTTATTACACCACTGTTCAAAATGTGGTCTGCAGACTCCTAGGGGCCACTGAGACTCTTAGGGAGGGTTTATGAGTTCCAAACTATTTCACAATAATACTAAGGTATTTTTTTACCTTTTAGATTGTTTTGACATTTGCACTAATGCACATGCAGTTGGAGGTACAAAAGCATTTGGTGGGTAAACTGTTGGCACTTTGGCACGAATCAAGCAGTGATGCCAAAATATACTTGAAGTTATTGTATTCTTTCCCACTACGCATAATAAAAATATGCTAGTTTCACTTTAGAATGTTCTTGGTGAAGCAGTAAAAAGTAAGTCTTGACCTTTTGTACAGGTCTTTTCTAGATGCTGTGGGGTGAAGTAAGAAGTACATAGAAGGCACTTCTGCTAAACCAAGTGTGATGCTTAAGTTGGGAAATGAAACTAACTGCTTTTTTCTTGGAATACCTTTTTGTTTGTTTTTGTTTTTGAGGTGGAGTGCAGGCTGCTCATGGCCACCGCAGCCTCGACCTGCTGGGCTGAGGCGATCCTTCTACCTTAGCCTTCCAAGTAACTGGAACTACAGGCAAGCGCCACCACACCCAGCTAATTTTTTTAAAAAATTTATTGTAGAGATGAGATCTTGCCAAGTTGCCCAGGTTGGTCTCGAACCCATGGGCTCAGGCAATCCTCTCACCTCAGCCTCCCAAAGTGCTGGGATGATAGGCGTGAGCCACCATCCCAGCTAGAATGCCATTTTTACTTGGGAATGACTGACAAACTATGGTTAGTCAGACGTGGTTATTTGTCAGACATTTTCCTGTAAATAAAGAAAATGAATTTGTTATCTCAAGGAAGACGGCTGACTGTTACTCGTATAAAATTCAAATTTTAAGTGCCAATTATAGTTACTGAAAATTTCTCTGTTCTTTGGGACTTGTTTGTTAAAATCAGTGGTGATATTAAGGATTGTGATTTTTTGATAGTATATAATGGAATTTGTCAATATTTGGACATGGATTATTTCTAGTTTTCAGTGCTATTGTGTGATTTTTAAAAAACTTACTTTACTTTTCCTGAAGATGGATGCATCTGGATCCTCAGATAGTGATATGCCAAGTCGGACACGACCAAAGAGCCCAAGAAAACATAATTATAGGAATGAAAGTGCCCGTGAAAGCCTTTGTGATTCTCCTCATCAGAATGTCTCAAGAGTGAGTATTGATAAAAATAAGAAAGGATATTTAATGATTTTAATCAGTCCTTGATTGAATTTGGTAGTTGAATCTTGATTGAATTTGGTAGTTGAATATCTTGGTTTTGCACTTGTTTTATCTTGTTCTATTTGAAAATAACATTCTTTCTGTATTTGAGGTAGCAATAAACTTAAGTTCATGTGGAAATCTTATTTTTCTTTTTAAAGATAGGCTCTCCCTCTGTCACCTAGGCTGGACTGCAGTGGTGTGTTTATAACTCACTACAACCTTAAACTCCTGAACTCAAATGATCCTCCCAACTCAGCCTCCTGAGTTGCTAGAACTACAGGTGCTTGCCACCATACCTGGCTAATTTTAAAAAATTTTTTGTAGAGATGCAGTCTCACATTGTTGCCCAGGCTGGTGTCAAACTCCCTGCTGCCAGCATTTAAAGTTTTAAATTTTATTCAAAAAACAAATGAGTGTTTTGGTTATAAAATGTTAATCATCACATTTATCTTACTCCCATATCCAACATTTACTGAATCAAGTACCAAATAACAATCACTGGAAATAATATGCAGATGATTTGGACCCAGTTCTTGTTCTCAGAGAGCTTAGTCTCACTCTGGGAAGCAAACAGGAACAGGTGTTGTTTACTCTGGTAAGGGCAGGTACCTAGGGCAATCCAGGGACACAGAAGGAGCTTTTTTGCTTCTAGATCTACAAAGTGCTCTTAGATTCTTGTCCTTTTTCTTTGTCAAGTAATTTTTTTCTTGTGATTGAATTTGTAACATATAATCATAACACAGTCATCACTATCCAGTATAAACCACCGATGACACGGCCTTTTACTTTCCTTATTGAATATTTCTAGGCATAAATATATTTTTACTTTTCTGAGATTCATTTTATAAGAAAACATTTTAAAATATCCTGCTTCAGTTCTATTTTTTTTTTTAATTTCAGCAAAAATTCTGTAAAACTTTTTAATGGATGATTATGTTGTTCATTTGAGTAAACTCTTCATTATTTTCTTAACCATTTCTCTCTGGGTGTCTAAATTTAGCTCTTAAGAGGTATATAGATAAAATTTGAACACAAATTTTGTCTTTTCATTGAATTTCTATGTAATTTTACCAATCATTTAAACTTTTGAAGTTGAAACCAGACACTGAATGATGGGAGAAAACATTTTTCTTTCTGTTTTGAGAGGAAAAGTAATTTTTACTCTGTTTCTAAAACCCAGTATTGATTTTTGGATTATAAACTGCTTTATTTTTCTCAAAAGGATTTTAATATAACTTTAAAATAGTTTGCAGCAGTATTACTCTTTCATTCTGCATCTCCCAAGGGCAAGCTTATTTAATAACCAGGGAATTGGTAAGGTATAATTTTGTAATTAGTTAACTTTTCATTTTAGGAGAGAGAAATTTCAGATTTCAGTATTTTTAGGTTGTATTTAGTAAACGTTTCTGCCTTTTAAGTTTATGAATCACATGTATACCTGATTGAAGTAAAGATCTAAGCCATATTTGAGAAGGAAATTGCTTCTAGGTTACGTAAATGAAGACTTCATTAAAATACTATTTTCTTAGGCTGGGCTTGGTGGCTCAGCCTGTAATCCCATGTTTTGGGAGGTCGAGGTGAGTGGGTTGCCTGAGCCCGCGGGTTCGAGACCTGCCTGGGCAACTTGGCGAGACCTCATCTCTATAATAAGTCAAAAAATTAGCCGGGCGTGGTAGCGCAAGCCTGTAGTTACAGCTACTTGGAAGGCTGAGGCAGAAAGATCGCCGGAGCCCAGCAGGTCGAGGCTGCGGTGGCCGGGAGCGGCCACTGCCCTCCAGTCTGGGCGACAGAGTGAGACTCCAACTAAAAAAAAAAAAAACAACAAAAAAACCCTATTTCCTTATATTTCAAATTAATCGATTTTTACTTGAGTTGAAACCTAAAATACTATAGCTGATACATTCTTAGCAAAGAAAACGAAAGTATTATGTTCATGAAAATCAGTATTATTGGTAAAAAATGAAGTAATTTACTAAATTATGAAAGGAAGTGATGTGACTTAGAGTATTTGAAATGGGAATTGTAGATGATAAATTCCTGCAAAACTGGACCATGAAAATGTAGGACTCCCTTTTCCTTATTTGAAGATCTGTTTTCTTTTTTTCCCTCTTTTTATTTTTTCATTTCCACACAGGGATGTGCCAAAGTTGTAATAAGATTTGTGGCTCATGTCTCACATGTATGTAAACATCCAATCACATGCTTATGAACTACAAAAGGATCTGAGGATCTGTTTTCTGTTATTGCTACTTTTGCCCAGAAATATGTGTACTTTCCCTCCTCAAATACTTTTTTTTTATTCTTGTCCTGAGCCTTGGTGGTTGTTTGGTCTATTTTTACCTTTTTAAAGAAAAATGGCTTTTCCATGTTTTTGACCTTGAGCTAGCAAATGAAGACATTCTTTAATGAACACTTATGTCGGAGTTGAACCCAAGGCAAGCACCTAATGTGTGGGGAAGCCCCAACTTTTCTTCAGTGAAATTTTAAAAAATAGCAATCTGTTCTGAAGACTTGGCTATCAGTTGAGTTGTATTAGAATTGTAGCTAGCATTAAGGATGTGTATGTAAAGGTATGCTTTTTATTTCTTTTCATAGCCTCTTCTAGAAAACAAACTTAAAGCATTCAGTATTGGAAAAATGAGTACAGCTAAGCGAACTTTAAGCAAGAAGGAACAAGAAGAATTAAAGAAAAAGGTAATATATTCTGAATTGTCCTTGGAATTAATGTGTCTAAGGGGACAATAAATATATGGGCAGTAGAGAAATGTTTCCCAAAGATTCTTGACCAATAGGAGAGTCTCAGTTCCACCTGCAGGTCAAATCTATAACATAGGTATAGGTGTCCAGCTTCTATTCTTGTCCCTTTCTTTTTTTGAGGTAACAATTTTGGTTGTTTTTTGGTCTTTTTTGTGTGTGTAAGCAAGTGTATGTGTGTGTATACATATATTGAACCTACTCCCCTTAGATGAATGATACTAAGCTATATAAGTATACTTTTTCCCACCTTTTAAAGCTTAACATTTATCTCAGAGATTACTTCAAGTATATAGAAATATTACCTACTCTTTTTTATGGCTGTGTATATATGCAATTTACTAAAATCCTATTGAGAGTTTTGTGCTTTGCTCTTTTGTTATTATAAACAATGCTGTTATTTGTAGTGTTATGCAGATGTTTTTGGGTTTTTTTTGCTAGTGTATTTTTGGGATATATTCTTGTGAGATTTGGGAGGTATTCTTAAATGTGAGATTACTGGGTTAAATCGTAAATGCATAAATGTTGTTCTGCCATATTGTTATATTGTCAAATTGTTCTCTCTAGGGGCAGGGACTCTTTGCATCCCTTTCAGTAGTGTGTGAGTGATTGTTTCCCCATAGGGCTGCCAATAGAGGATGTAACTGAAGGAGTTTTGCCAATCTGTGAAGTGAAAAGTAGTATCAGTGTAGTTTTAAATTTGATTTCCCTTATTATGAGTAAAGTTGATGAACAGTTTTTCTTGTGCTTGTTTCTGTGACCTGTCTGCTCATATTTAGACCATGTTTTCTGTAAGTTATATTAACACTTTGTTGTACAGGATGCAATGTTTTTTCTGTTTGTTGATTATCTTTATTTTGCTTTCAGTATTTTCATTCAAAAACTGTTGTTATATATTCAGATTTATCAGTCTTTTCCTGTGTGACTTCTGGTTTTTTAGTTAAGTTTTTCCTGCTACCAGCTTATAAAGGAATTTCCTCATGTTTTATTCTAGTACTTGTGTGGTTTCATTTTTAAGAATGTTAAATCTAGCTCAAATGCAGTTTATTCTGGTTTATGATGTGAAGAATAGATTCATTTTAATCTTACCCCAGCATCATTTATCAAAAAGTTCATCTGTTTCCTACTGATTTGAGATGTCCTTTTATCGAACACTAAATTTCCACACCATATTGGTTTTTTTTCCTGTATTTTCTGTTCTGTTCCATTGGCCTTTCTATTCATACTTGTTTTGGGAACATTTAGAATATCTGTAATTGAAACTGTCAAGAAGAGTTTTTTTCCTTTAATACCATCTGTTTGGAGTAGATGTTGCTGCTTCAACTTCTAACATTTTGGCCCTTGAATTGACTTTAAACAAATTTACTTGTTTACCTATACTCAGTAGAGGAGCAAAGCATACTTTCAGTGTTAATTAAATGTCTAATATCTACTAAGGATTAGATGTTATTACTTGTTAAGAGTGCTTAACTTGGGAAGGGAGGGTTTCATCTACATTATTCCTTGATGAATTTAACCATGTGTACATTAATAATTTTATATTATGTGATAATATTTTTGTGTGTATTCAGGAGGATGAAAAGGCAGCTGCTGAGATTTATGAGGAATTTCTTGCTGCTTTTGAAGGAAGTGATGGTAATAAAGTGAAAACATTTGTTCGAGGAGGTGTTGTTAATGCAGCTAAAGGTCAGTGACTGTTATAGTTTTTTAGCAAATCCCATCTTGGTTGAATGACTGAAGGTTGATATGGAAAGAAGTTTGGTTGTTTTTGAATTTCACATTTTCTTTCTATCAGCACCCTCTAGTGGTTATATTAATTAGAAAAATAAATGGGCAAGTGTGGATCAATATGAAGCCCAATGACTTTTCTAACGTACTTAGTCCCTGTCAAGTTTCAAGACAGTAGAGTACTTTGCAAAAATTCAGATGTATTTCATAGTTTTACTACAAATGATTAAATTAGTATTAAGAGGGCGAGTGGTAATATTTGAATTTAATTTCATATTTGTCAATTGTGATAAATCTTAATACTTAAAGCATTTTACTAATTTTTGCTTATCTTTAAATAAAAATAGTAAAATCAAATAATGTGAAATTAGTTTTAAAACTTAATGTTTGAAATTTTAGAAGAACATGAAACAGATGAAAAAAGAGGTAAAATCTATAAGCCATCTTCAAGATTTGCAGATCAAAAAAATCCTCCAAATCAGTCTTCCAATGAAAGACCACCATCTCTTCTTGTGATAGAAACCAAAAAACCTGTAAGTCATACTTAAGTAATTGACCATTTATGTTAAGAGATGACAATGTCAGTGAAACTTTTAGTACTTCCACTGTAAGCAGGACTTTGGTTTTTTGTTTTTCATTTTTTTGGGGGGAGTAGATTTTGAGTTTTGATGTTTCTAGTCCAGTAATTTACTTAGATGAGAGACAGATTAGGGTAGAACATGTAGATGTTAGTCTTTTTATGCTTTTTGAGCAGTAAACATTTGCTATTTATGCACATAGTATATTGCGAGTCAAAAATTGACTAAATTTTAGGTATAATGTAAAACAATGGGATTGTCTTTTTAAACAGTTCTGAACTGAGGTATTTAAATTATTAGCATGTGTAATATATGTTTCTCAGGACATTTTTGGAACTTTTGGGGAATTACTATCAGAATTTATAATACTTCTTTATAAATAGTTTCAGTATTAGAACAATTTTTATTCTTTGAGGATGGGGTCTTTGTGGGGGATGGTAGGTAGATGTGGGTCATGTCATTTGGAGTCACATTTGTGAATAAGGGTGATTACACTGAATAGACTTATTTGTCTTGTGTAGCTTTTAAAATTGCTCTGAAAGCAATTTTTAATAAGTATCCGCTTCATTGAGATATAATTCACATACAGGAAAATTTACCCCTTTAAAGTATGCAGTATAAGTTTTTTTTTTTAAGTATATTTATAGTTGTGTGGCTATCACCATACTCTAATTTCAGAACATTTCTATCACCCTAAGGTGAAACCCCATCCCCTTTATTAGTCACCCCCATCTCTCCCTTGCCTCCAAGTCCCTGGCAACCGCTAAACTACTTTCTGTCTCTTGATGTGTCTATTCTGGACATTTTGTCCAGGTGGAGTCATACAACATGTGGTCTTTTTGTGTCTGGCTTCATTACTTAGCTTGATGTTTCAGAGTTCGTCTTTGTTTTGGCATGTATCAGTGCTTCATTCCTTTTTGTGGTTGAATAATATTCCATTTTGTGGATATACCAAGTGTTATTTATCCATTCATTACTTGGTGGACATTTGAGTTGTTTCTGCTTTTCAACTGATATAAATAATGATCTTGTAAACATTTATGTAGGGACTTTTGTGTGGATTTATGTTTATGTTTTCAATTTATGTTGGATGTGTTTGAGTTACATGGTAACTAACTATATTTAACCTTTTGAAAAACTGCCAAACTGTTTTCCGAAGTGGCTGTACTATTTTAGCCCTGCCACTAATGTGTGAAGGTTCTAGTTCTCTTACATCTTCACTAACATTTGTTAAAATTGTTGTTTTTTAAAAACATTCAGTCATCTTAGTGGGTGCGAAGTTGTACCTCATTGTGGTTTTGATTTGCATTTATCTGATCATGTTGATCATCTTTTCACATGTTTATTGTCCATTTGCACTCTTTTTTGGAGAAATGTCTATTCAAATCTTTGGCCCACTTTTTAGTTGGGTTATTTATTTATTTTATGGTTGAGTTGCAAGAGTATTTTACATCTTCTGGAATTAGCTATATGATTTACAGATGTTTTGTCCCATTCTGTGGGCTGTCTTTGCACTTTCTTGATTGAAGCACAGAAGTCTTAAATTTTAATGAAGTCCAATTTATGATTTTTTTGTCACTTAAGTTATTGGTGTTGTATCTAAAAAGAAAACACTGCCTAATTCAAGATCATGAAGATTCATTCCTCAGTTTTCCTTTAAGAGTTTTATCTCCTACATTTAGGTCTGTGAATATACTGAGTTTTTGTGCATTTGGTGTATGATGTGAAGTAGAGGTCTAACTTCATTCTTTTGCATGTGGATATTCAGTTGTCCCAGCACCATTTGTTGAAGAGACTATTCTTCCCTCATTAAATTATGTTCCACTTTCCAAGGTTGGGGGGTGAGGTGGAAGATTCCAAAAGCAGTTTTATTAAAAGAGGTATTCCAAAGACGTTCCTCCTTTTTTCAGTAATTCAAATCCTCCAAAAGTGATTGCCTGAAGAATACATCTTTTTGGTAGTTGTTTTGTTCATGGCAGTTTCTTACATGTCAATTCAGTTACTTCATGTTCATTAATCCCTCCCCCTGCCCCCCAATATTCAAGCCTAAGTATTACAGGCTTTTAGGGGATAAAGTTGGTCACTCCTGTACTTTGACTACTGATGGTCACTTTAATTGTTTCATGGTTTTAATGGTTTAATTGTTTAAACCATTGTTTTGAGGAACAAGAAGGGAAGTTCAATGATAACAGAAGCATTCTTTTTAATTTAAATTATTAGAACATAATTAGTATTGCAATATTTAAAAATGATCTTATCATTGAATCATTAGTTTTGCTTAACCTTTTTTTGTTTGAAGTATAACTTGTCATATCCTTCATAGCCACTGAAGAAAGGGGAGAAAGAAAAGAAAAAAAGCAATTTGGAACTCTTCAAAGAAGAATTAAAGCAGTAAGTTTTATAGTGTGGAGAATAACTATCATAGGTGTATTGAGCTAATCAGATGCAGGTAAGAAGAAGGTAGTGTACCAATTAGTTGTAATTAACCAGCTTGCCATGAGGTTGTTTTAGATTTTATAATGATATTTTGTGGGGTATGTTTGAAAGTGAATTAACATTTAGTTCAGCATCTAAGTTGCTTGTATTATGTTGATTCTGTTCAATTGATTTATCCAATGTCCAGAGTCCTGTTTGCAGTGGAAACAGTATATTCACTAAAAGTATACTGGATGGGAGTGGGGGCAGTTAGACTTAGCAAAAGGAAATTTGTTGGTTTTAGTGTTAAATTTCCTTCTCACCTTAAAAGCAGGCTTTGTATTCCATTGCTAGTATGATATGTCAGAAATTTGCTCATTGTTTTATTATAGCTGAGGGACTCTGATTGGTTATTAGTATTTAATTACTCACAGATATTTCAAGTTATTTGAAGATAGTACCTTGATAAATACTATTCTTATTAAATGTGAACAAACAAATTTTTGGCTCATTGTTAGTGATTGTAAATATTTTCAACAGAATTCAAGAAGAGCGTGATGAGAGACATAAAACAAAAGGCAGGTTAAGTCGATTTGAACCTCCCCAGTCAGATTCTGATGGTCAGCGTCGTTCTAGTAAGTGGCGTTTATTTTAATGTGTATATTTGTGATTAATTACAGTAATTCCCTCTTTTATCCATGTGGGATACGTTCTAAGACCCCCAGTGGATGCCTAAAACTGTGGACAGTACTGAACCCTATATTTACTATGTTTTTCCCTATACCTATAGTGAAGTTTAATTTATTTATACATGAGGCGTAGTAAGGATTAACAACGACAACTAGTTACAGAACAATTATAACAACATACTGTTTTAAAAGTTATGTGAATGTAGTCTCTCTTTCA
Source organism: Tarsius wallacei (assembly GCA_963574415.1). NCBI lineage: Eukaryota > Metazoa > Chordata > Mammalia > Primates > Tarsiidae > Tarsius > Tarsius wallacei. Next base: position 26,545 of record CAUYQG010090202.1, read on the forward strand.
AAATTTATTATTATACTGTATCTCCGGTAACTGAAACAGTGGGAAGCAAAGCCTAGGATAAGAGGGGGATTAATACATTACGGTGTTCTAAAAACTAAGAATTATTTTCTTTTCTCCCTTTTAAGTGGACGCGCCTTCAAGAAGAAATAGATCATCTGGTGGTAATACAGTTTCTTGCTTTTTTAATCAGTAAGAAGTTGTCCAAAATTTTTATTTTGGGGGTTATAATTTTTTTTTTCTTTTTTCTTTAGTTCTTGATGATTATGCACCTGGCTCACATGATGTAGGAGATCCAAGTACAACTAATTTATACCTTGGAAACATCAATCCACAGGTAACACTGATAAAGTAAGATGATTATTGGCTCATATTCTTTGTGCTTTTGGAAGAAAGCTACTTTGCCAGTTTTTTAAAAAACAGGATTCTGAAATTGGCAAATCAGATAGTTAGTCTTTAAAATTATTTTGTAAACTTGAGACTTGCTGGAGTGGTCCAGATTGTCTTGCTACAGATTCTTGTCTCTTCTTTCATTAACTGGACTGTACTCTTAATTTGAAATGTCTTATTACTACATGCTAATTTTGTTTATCAAATCAGAATGTGACCAGTGATGATTAATATTCTTTTGAGACCACCCACTTCCTTTTTTTTTTTTTTTTTTTTTAGTTGGAGGGTCCCTCTGTTGCCCAGAAGGGAGTGCAGTGGCCACTCCCGGCCACTGCAGCCTCGACCTGCTGGGCTCTGGCGATCCTTCTGCCTCAGCCTTCCAAGTAGCTGGAACTACAGGCATGTGCTACCACAGCCGGCTTTTTTTTGATTTATTGTAGAGATGAGGTCTTGCCAGGTTGTCCAGGCGGGTCTCGAACCCGTGGGCTCAGGCAATTCACTCACCTTGGCCTCCCAAAGTGCGGGATGACAGGCTGAGCCACCAAGCCTGGCCAGAGACTACCCACTTCTAATGCATAGCTTGTTTCCCATGGAGTTCCTTTTTCTGTTTTCTCCTCATAATAGCAAACTAGTATTTGTACTTTTGTCTTTTATGTTTTAATTATATTCCCACTTCAGTGCTGTTGATTATTTTATGGGGGATGTAGTAGTTGTCATACATAATATGCTTTTATTAAAAATTACATTTATTTTGGCCAGGCAGTGTGGCTCATGCCTGTAATGCCGGCACTTTGGGAGGCCAAGACCAGAGTATTGTTTGAGGCCAGGAACTTGAGATCAGTCTGGGCAATGTAGTGAGACACCTTCTACAAAAAAATAAAAATGAAAAAAATTAGCTGGGCATGGTGGCATATACCTGTAGTCCTAAACTCTAGGGTGGAAGCATAGCTTGAACCCAGGAGTTTGAGGTTACAGTGAGCTATGATCATGCCACTGCACTCAAAACTGGGTGACATAGTGAGACCCTCTTTAAAAATACACATATGGCACCTTATACATATTTATCATTTTCTTTTGCTATTGGTTACACTGGTAGTTGAGTGTTGGAAATAAAAAAGATAATTAGATCGCTTTTTCTTTTATTGGCAACAGATATTTCCTCTCTAATTTAAATGTGCTAACTGTTGCCTGAAAAATGCTGCTAAATGCCTAAACAAAACATCGTAAAACAGCTTATTTAGATCTAAGACCTTAAAACAGAAAGATGGAAGTAAAAGTGATTGTTTCTCTAGCTACTCATCTCCACGCCAGCATCTTATTTAAGTAAAACAATGTTTTTGATACGAAAAGATTTACAGATGCCTCATGAAGGATTTTACTTGTGTAGAGTTCCTAATAGTTTGATGGAAAATTATAGCATTAATAGGTTGCTTTTCATTTTGTAAAAACTACTTTGTTTTCTGTTGTATAGAATTTCTTTTTTCCCTTTTTTGCATACCAAAAAACTCTTACTATGCTTTTTAATAGATGAATGAAGAAATGCTGTGCCAAGAATTTGGAAGATTTGGACCATTAGCCAGTGTGAAAATTATGTGGCCTAGAACTGATGAAGAAAGAGCAAGAGAGAGAAATTGTGGCTTTGTGGCCTTTATGAATAGAAGAGATGCTGAAAGAGCTTTAAAAAATTTAAATGGTAAGAAAATTTATATTACTCATTTGTAGAGTTCAGATAGTTCTTTGGTTTGGAAAAGTATAAAAACTTCTAGGAGGCAAGCCTGGTGGATCACACCTGTAATTCTAGCACTTTGGGAGGCAGAGACGGGAGGACTACTTAAGCCCAGGAGTTCAAAGCCAACCTAGACAGCATAGTAAGACTCCGTCTCTACAAAAATAAAAAAAATTAGCTGGGTGTGGTGGTGTGTGCTTGTACTCCCAGCTATTCAGGAATTTGAAGTGGAAGGGTTTCCTGAGTCCAGGAGGTTCAGGCTTTTGGTGAACCATGATTGTGCCACCGCACTCCAGCCGGGGTGACAGAGTAGGACCCCAACTCAAGCAAAAAAAAAAAAAAAGAAGGAAAAGAAAATTAATTCAAATCACCAGAAAGTATTCTTTTCTCTTGACAATTACCAAAGTGACCCTTTTTTTCTTTCTTGTAGGAAAAATGATTATGTCTTTTGAAATGAAGTTAGGTTGGGGTAAAGCTGTACCTATTCCTCCACATCCAATATACATTCCACCTTCTATGATGGAACATACACTTCCCCCACCTCCATCCGGATTGCCTTTTAATGCACAGCCTAGAGAGCGGTTAAAAAACCCCAATGCTCCCATGTTACCACCACCTAAAAACAAAGAGGACTTTGAGAAGGTAATTTAAAAAATGTACATAGGGCCGCATCTAATTTGTAAATACTAAATCTGTGGTAGTATTTCTTTTCAACAATTTTATAGTAAATGTGTGTGTAATTCTGTTTGGCAACTTTTAAAGAAATAAGTAGATGTGTTCCCTGCCTTAGCCCATGGAAACCCTGTATTGAAATCCTAGGTCATATTTTTATTTGTGGCTACCATTCCTTTTTTGACCACTCGATAAGTTTTTTTTCCTTTGTCCTGTGTTGTATGCAGGTTTGCTTAAGTGCAGTATCTAAATTTACTTTGTTCTGAGAAAGTGATTATTTGTATTTGGTTAAGTGACATTACAATTAGAGACTTCCTAAATAGTTAAATTGTTTGGATGGCAGCTAGCTAACTTAGTTCTCAAGGTCTGAGGTATTAGAATATTTAAGAGCATATGTGGTTTTTAAAGAACAGTTAATCTAGTAGAAGCAAAGGGTGAGTATTTTTATTAAACATAAAACCAACTTAATTTCAAGTTTTAAGAATTTGTTGGTTCTGTTATGAATTAATGACACTTAAAATGACAGGGCTGGTTTTAAAGGCTTGGGAACAAAGTAGTGAACTGTATGGTCAGAGGCAAACAGTTTATTATTTCACAAATTAAAATCTTTATCTGATAATTCTCAGTGTAGTACCTATTTCAGTGCATTGTTGTGCATTCTGGCAGGAATGTTCTGATTCTTTGCATTTGGTGAACATTTATTGTTCACCGAACACATCCATTTGCATTTATGTAATTGTTTAGTGTATAATTACTTCAAATGCAGTGATTGCCTGCAAAACTTGTGATTAGATGTGTAGTATTTTCAATGCATATGTATATTTTTGCTTGTTACTTGTTAACAATACTCACATATTCTATGTTTATTATCTGATGTGACTTCATATACAGACTCTGTCGCAAGCCATAGTCAAAGTGGTTATCCCAACAGAAAGGTACATGTTTTTCTTTATTATTACTGATCTAAATATAGACAATATCCCCTTCTGAATTTAAAAAAAAAAATGGTGTTGAGGAAAAGGTAATATCTTGACTGAGCAATGGTTCCTTCCCAGTACCTTTTGGGGGGTTATGTGAAATTTATCTAACTTTTGTATACTTTGTGATTTTATGTCATTATTTTTTTCATTTTTTGTTATTAATGTAGAGAATTTTTATAGTTTGAGTAGTTAGAATGTGTTTAACAGCTCTGATTTAGAGTTCTTGGTCTAATAATGTTAGACTATTTTAATGGGATAATAGGTCCTTTAAATGTATCTTAAATTTTAGAAATGTTACAGTTTGACCCAATCTGTTGTTATTTTTTCTTGTTTTCTGAATTATCTACATTTAATATATAACCTTGGTTTGAGTTTTCCATACTGAAGGCAGCGTTTTTTTCCAATTGATTTTAAGAAGAAATTCCTATTTTCATGAACACTGGATATACTAGAAACTTTTTTCATGATAACAAAGGTATTTGGAATTCTTTTATTTTTCTTTCTTCCTTTTTTTCTTTTTCAATGTACTGTTAAAGCAGGAGTATCTTGCTCTAGGTATGCTCTTGCTCAGTCAAGCTAAGCCTTTTCCCAAACACAGGAACACAACACTGGTTGAATAATAAATGAACACAAAAGAATACCAAATTCTCTTTGACATTGGCCTTGGTGAGCAACACCAGCTGAACTGTCTGCGGCAGCGGGGGACCAGGAAAACATCATGGGATGGATTGGGAAAGTATACAGTTTTTGACCAGACATTGGTACGATCGACTCCAATAAATGTGGTTTTATTATAACTGAGAGACAATTTTTTGTTTTTTTTGTTGTTGTTGCCCAGAATAAGATAATTACCATTTTAAAATAAAATAATGCACTTTAAATATATCATCTTTTTGTACTACACTGTTTTATTTATAGAAAAGTCACCATTTTTTAAATAAGAAATTAAACACACAATCCTTAAGGAAGAAGAGTGTGATTACAATTCTTTAATAATCTTGAAGTCAAGTTAGTAACAACTAATTGTCAGATTTTGATTTTAAATAATCATATGAAATATTTAAAAATTCTTTTAAGCTTTTTATTTTCTAAAAATAGATTTTATCAGTTACAAGCCTGTTTAAAACTATAGTGGGTTTTTTCTCCACTGATAAAAGCATTCACAGGAAAGTATTTTTGTAGTATATAAAAAAATATATATATCTAGTAATAGCTTTACATGTGGATCAGCTTATTTCTAAACAAAATTTTGAGTATACATTTTGCTGAAAAGTCTTGATTCACCATTAGAATGAATCCTTTGTTTTTAAACTTACTATACCAGTTTTCATCTATCTTATACTGAAGTCAAGTGTCTTTTGACTTAATTCATGCAAGTTTCTGGATATATAGCATTTGTCCACCTAGTAATTAGTCTTCTATATTATGATACATAAAATTTCCTTTAGTTTTAATCTGGCTCATACCAGTGAGAGTTTTGAAACGGAATAATAACTTTATGTTATCTCCCTCCTTTCAAAATAATGTAATTAACTATATGGATGCTGAGAATACATTCTCATTTGGATATTAAGAATTGCAATGCAATTAATACTTCTGTGAAAGAAAAATAATTTTTAGATTTAAAATTGAGTGATGTTTTTGGTTTTTATTTTAACAATTTGAGATTAATAATTTTAGATGTGTAGTTTCCCCTGTGTAAAGATTTAAACTGTTATATAATTTTTTCACCTCCTTTAGGCTTAAATTAATTTTTTTTCACTATGTAGAGATTTTTAGTGTCCACTTAAGTAGGTTTGTTTGAAAACTGTAAGGAAATAATTATAGGCAACATGAGATAGACTACTTTACTGTTCATGTACTCTGAAACAGGACATTATAGAGCCAAAAAACAGTCTGTCTTGTTCTATAACTATATATTATATTCTAGCAGTTATATGAACGTAATTTGAGCTGGGAATGCTAAAGGTGTAATTTAGTGTGTGCCTTGTACCAAGAGCCAATATCCTTTTGCTTTTCCCAATCGTTATTTGCCAACTCTGTATGCTGGGGGACTGGTGAAATGAGAAATCAAAAGCAGCTTATAAATAAGCTGAGTCATTTTTGCCTGACATTGTAATTTGTTTAAAACTGTGTTTGGAGTCTAAGTGTATCTACATGATTTTAGGACCCAGCTTCAGATTTTAAAAATAAAGGCTTCCTATGAGTCCAATAAAATGACTAAACTAAATAGCCACTCACATGTGTTAATTTTTGGCTTAAAATAGTAGACAATAATTGTTACAGAAAATGGGAAGGACATCTCACCATGTGCCCCATTTTGCAATATTTTGGAAAGAATAGGACTCCATTCACTTAAAGCTTTGGCAATATAATTTCTTCATTGATTGATAATATACAGGCAGAATTATCCATGTCATGAATTGTGAACTAATTTGAAGTGTGATCCAAAGGGATGTTGCCTCATTAAAGGTCAGATTGAATAAAAACTCCATCTGGTATGTGTGTACCAGAAAAGCACAGGAGTTAGATGGATTTTTTATTAAGTCAGGCCTTAAACTTGTTAAATAGTTTTGCATTTTTATAAATTATAGTCATGATCATAGCATTTCAGTACCACCACAAAAATGCTTGGTTTAGGAATATATTCTTTTAAAACTGAGATAGTGTTAATGTAAGTTTTTAGATGGCTGTAATAACATACAAGCTCTAAGGTACTGATTTTATATATTTGCAACTTTCCAGTTAGTTGTGATCTATAATTAATGTTTTGCTTTTGGAAAAGAAACTTAAATGGTACTTAGAAAATTAAATCTTTATTACTATGAGGCTGTGTTGTGGTTTCCCACCCTCCCTTCACCTTTCCCTCCCTTACCACTCCCTTTACCCCCACTGCTCCACTCCCTCTTAATGCACAAGGCATTAACATATGCTCCAGGTTACTTTTTTGGTATTAAATCAGTATTAGTCAGCAGAATAATCTTTTCCTGCACAATGATAGTAACTTAGGTCAAGTGTAGTTTTTTATGGTGGTAGGTCTGAATCCATTTTCTTTAACTGTGTTGTTGTTGTAGGAATTTGCTCGCCCTGATACATCGAATGATAGAGTTTGTTGTTCGTGAAGGGCCAATGTTTGAAGCTATGATTATGAACAGAGAAATCAACAATCCTATGTTCAGGTATGGATTTTTAAAAATTATGGTAAAATGTAACATGAAATTTGCCATTTTAATCATTTTTTTTTTCATTTTAATCATTTTTAAGTATATATTTCAGTAGCATTAAGTACATCACATTGTTGTGCAGTCTTCATTGCTATCTATCTTTAAAAGTTTTTTCATCTTCCAAAACTGAAACTTTGTACATCACATTGTTGTGCAGTGTTCACTGCTATCTATCTTTAAAAGTTTTTTCATCTTCCAAAACTGAAACTTTGTACCCATTGAATAATGACTTCCCCTTTTCCTGGCCTCCCAAAGAAGAATGTTAAATTGCCATTCTTCTATTTCTTATGAATTTGAATACTCTAGGAAATTCATGTGAGTAGAGTCATACACAGTTTGTCCTTTTGTGACTAGCTTATTCCACTTAGCATAATGTCCTCAGGGTTCATCTATGTTTGTAGCATGTATCAGAGTTTCCTTTTTTAAGTCTGATATTCCATTGTATGTATTAACCATGTTTTGCTTATCTTCTGGTGTACATTTTAAAACTACTTTTAATTTAATTTATTTTTTAGAATGAAAAATACTTCTAAGAATAAAGTTCTGAAAGTATGGAATTAGTTTTGCAATGGGATGAGAAGGTAGTTTTGGTAATTAGAGTAAAATGTACTTAGGTCAGTTTTTTAATCAGATTTTGATTTGGTTAATTAAATAATATTATTTTTAGCATTCTTTAGGAAGAAATACTTTTCATTATGCTTTTCAATGAAGTAATCTTTCATAATTGTGATAAAGTTGAATAAGTTAGTTTTAAAGGAAATTGCTTATCTTCTGAATTGCTATGGTAACTAAGACACTAATTTAACACTCTTGCTTAAGTAGTGTAAAATCACTGCTTTTGTAATTATATGTTGGGAAAATCTTTCTATTGCCAGACATGGTATCTGACATATAGGTGTTCAATGAAAAATGGTAAAACTCAGCAAGATGCATGGCTTCTGAGTACTACTGTCAGTCACAAAGGCAGTCTAGCATTGAGAGGAGGGGGAAGCAGGAGGCAGGTGGCAGATGGCAGTGGGTGAGGATTTCTCTTCAGGGATCTTTGTTTTTACTTTTATTTGGAACCAAATAGGTAAATAATGTTTCTCATTTATTTACATTTAATTGAAGATAGTGCTTTGTTAAAGAATATGATTTTTTGTTTGTTTTGTTTAGGTTCTTATTTGAAAACCAGACACCAGCTCATGTTTATTATAGATGGAAGCTTTATTCTATTCTGCAGGCAAGTAGAATCAATTATTTTGTTAATTTTGATTCTGAATTATTAGACCTTTCTAATAATAACTTTCTCAATGTTTATTAGGGAGATTCTCCAACTAAGTGGCGGACGGAAGATTTTCGAATGTTCAAAAATGGATCTTTTTGGAGGCCACCACCATTAAATCCATACCTGCATGGGATGTCAGAGGAGCAAGAAACAGAAGCTTTTGTGGAGGAGCCTAGTAAAAAGGGAGCACTTAAAGAAGAGTAAGATACTTTTCGAATATATTTAGAAAAGTCACTTTAATGACTGCTTTAATTAATGGTCTCACTAAGATATTAACCCTAAAATAAAAGTTTTTTTCATTTATGAATGTTTAAAATAGTAACCTCTTGCATAATATACTTTATCATTTTAAAGAGCTCGGCAAATATAAGTATGTGTTCCATTGACTTGACCTCTTGCTACTGATAAAATTAATGGTGATCTCTTAAATGTGGTTGACTTCTTTTCTAGCATCGGAATACTTCAGATTCTTGCAGAAATTATTTGGGAAACTTTAGAATTCTTGCTTCTCTGAATGCAATGGAAAGAAAAAAATATATAGTTAGTGGAGTCGCATGTTGAATATGTGGAGCTTCTTCATGGAGTTTGCTGTGTGTGGAGAGCTGTGAGATGGCCATCTGGTTTAAGAAACCAGAAACATATTTATTAAATAAAGACATTCTGTATACCTCAGGAAGAAAAATGGCTCAAAGAATTTTCAGAATATAGAATTATGTATAGTAATACCTCATTTTATTGCACTCTGGTTTATTGTGCTCCACAGATACTGCCTTTTTTTTTTTTTTTAAAAAGCAAATTGAAGGTTTGTGGTAACCCTGCATCAAACAAGTCTTTTGGTGCCATTTTTTCAACAGTATATGCACACTTTGTGTCTTTGTCAGATTTTGGTAATTCTGTCAGTATTTCAGACTCTTTAAAAGTATTATTATATCTGTTATGGTAATCTGGGGTCAGTAATCTTTTCTGTTACTGTAGAAATTGTTTTGGGGCAACACGGACCACTCTGTAAGATGGAGAACTTAATTGAAAAATGTGTGTGTTCTGACTGCTTCATACATTGCTGTTTCTCCATCTTTCCCCTTCTCTTTGGGCTTTCCTATTCCCTGAGACACAGCAATACTGAAAATAGGACAGTTAATAATCCTGCAATGGCCTCTAAGTGTTCAAGTAAAAAGAAGAGTTAAAATCTAGAAATGGTTAAGCTTAGTGAGTAAGGCATGTTGAAAGATGAGGTAGGACGAAGGCTAGGCTTCTTGTGTCAGCCAAGTTATGAATGTAAAGGAAAGTTCTTGAAGGAAATTAAAAATGCCACTCCTGCAAACACATGAAAAAGAGAGGCCAGGAGCAGTGGCTCACGCCTATAATCCCAGCACTTTGGGAAGCCGAGGTGAGAGGATTGCCTGAGCCCACTGGTTTGAGACCAGCCTAGACAACTTGGCGAGACTCATTTCTATAAGAAATCAAAAAATTTAGCCAGATCTGGTGGTGTGTGCCTATAGTTCCAGCTATTTGGAAGACTGAGGCGGAAGGATCACCTAAGTCCAGCAAGTTGAGGCTGCAGTGGCTGTGAATGTACCGCTGCACTCCAGCCTGGGCCACAGAGTGAGACTCCAACTCAAAAAAAAAAAAAAAAAAGAAAGAAACGGCCTGTACTAATAAAAAAGATGGCCATCTCACAGCTCTCCACACACAGCTAGTAATGCTGTACTAGCAGAGTAACTGTGTCAGAGAAGGCGTGGCCTGCAAAGCCTAAACTATTTACAGTCTTATCTTTTACAGAAAAAGTTAGCCTGTCCTAACCCCATGCAGAAGTGCTAAAGTAATAGACTTCTTTCAAAGAAGGGGGAGTAAAGAACATGAAGGTTTTTCTTCAGTGTAATAGGATGTTATATAAGTTCTTCCAAAAATTGAGACAAATTTGAGGAACTAACACAAGTCAGACTTAATACATTTCAGTTTTCAGAATTATTTTCTCTGAGTAGATTTTAAAGAAATTAGTGAGCAAAAGCTATGAGGGCATTTGCAGTTTGTGTCTAAATACTTATAAGTTAAAAAAAATTTATATTCAGACAGAGGGATAAATTAGAAGAAATCTTGCGAGGATTAACGCCAAGGAAAAATGATATTGGTGATGCGATGGTTTTCTGTCTTAATAATGCTGAAGCTGCTGAAGAAATAGTGGATTGCATTACTGAGTCATTGTCCATCTTGAAGACACCTCTTCCTAAAAAGGTATGCAAGTGATTCCTGTTTATGAATGCTTACTTAAGAAAAAGGAAACCAGGCGCGGTGGCTCAAGCCTGTAATCCCAGCACTTTGGGAGTTGGAGGCGAGAGGATTGCCTGAGCTCAAGGGTTTGAGACCAGCCTGAGCAACATGGTGAGACTTTGTCTCTACAATAAATCAAAAAATTAGCCAGGCGTGATGGCACATACCTGGTTCCAGCTGCTTGGAAGGCTGAGGTGGAGGGATCACTTGAGCCCAGCAGGTCGAGGCTGTGGTGGCCATGAGCATGCCACCGCACTCCACCCTGGATGACAGAGTGAGACTCTGACTCAAAAAAAAAAAAGAAAAGGGGAGATAATAGTTGACATACCTTTTGGGTTGGAATTGATTTCCTTTTTGCATGAGAAACTTGACTGACAAAATCTTTCCCATGCAGTCTTACATTACTTCTGCCTGGGTAACTTATGGTCATTGACATACAATTTATTGACAGGTTGAAATGTAAATGTATTAACAGATTTTATATCTCTGCTAAAGTCAGGATTTTGGTGATGTTGGGTTTCACACAATTCTAATTAGTAGTGATAGTAGTTATAGCTAAACATTAGCCTTATATTACTGATTCTAAGAAATGACAGTACAGAATTCTTTTCTAGGCATATTATTGGCTACTGATTTTTATTTTTAACCCATTTTGTGTTATCTTTTGGTATTATAGATTGCCAGATTATATTTGGTTTCTGATGTTTTGTACAACTCTTCAGCCAAAGTTGCCAATGCTTCATATTATAGAAAATTGTAAGTATAATGATGTAAGGTGATATTCCTGAAATAAAATATTTATGGTTAAGGAGTTAGCGAAGATGATTGCTTTGTTAACAACTCCCGTAATAAGAATTAGTCAGCCCTCCTTTTTTCTGTGTTCTACATTCATGGATTCAGCCAACCACAGATTGGAAAATATTCAGAAAAAAAAATTATGTCTGTACAGAACGTGTACAGATTTTTTTCCTTGTCATTTTCTAAATAAAACAGTATAATACCTGTTTGTATAGCATTTGTAGTAGGCATTATAAATAATCTAGAGATGATTTAAAGTGTACAGGAATATGTGCATAGATTATAGGCAAATACTATGCCATTTTATATGAGGCTTGAGCATCGATTTTGGTGTCTGTGGGAGGTCCTGGAACCAATCCTCTGTGGATACTGAGGGAAAACTGTAATTTGGATTTTTTTGTAGAATTAAAAAAAAATTGGCTTGCATTCATTGAACTAACTCACTATAAGCTAAATTACCAGTTTCTTAGATTTCACTTTATATCATATTTATTACTGTTGACAGAACAAATAGGTGGTGGTAAAAAATACCTTTATTTTTATTGCATATTTACCTACCTATGAATAAACAAACAAACAATACCTATAATGGCGAACATAAAAGAAGAGATCAAAGTTATAACACTAACTATAGATTCTCCTCTAATCATCATTGTATTGATTTTAGTTTATTGTTAATGTTTTCTAAAGCAATAGGAAATTATGTTGCTATACTATAATATATTGCTTTTCCTTGGTTCCCTAGAGTCCTTCTGTGTTTGTTTTATGAATGAGGTTCAGGGAGGCCTTTCCCTTGAAATTGACTCTGAAAGGAAATTTAGACATGTGGATCCTACTCTTAGGTCTGCTAGTAGATTTTTCGCCTTAGACAAGTCACTTTTTTAATAAAATAAAAAAATTGGACTAGATGGTTCAGAGAATCCAAGATGTAAAATTCCTTGCTAATAAAAGGAACTAGTACTTAAAACTTTTGGGGAATTTGCAGGAGGAAAATTTAGAATAATAGGAATTGAAATAATTCAGTTAGTTTTAGAGGTTAAATACCTGGTTCTTGATATATAATAATTTCTTGGTTAGTTTATTTATAAATATTTTAAGTCCAGGAGGGGGTTTCATTGGCTAGCATGCTGAAGGGAATAGGGATTTTAAAACAAATTCTATTTTAAAGAATATATTATTTGAATTTCAGTTTTGAAACAAAGTTATGTCAGATATTTTCAGACCTCAATGCTACCTATCGTACAATTCAAGGCCATTTACAATCTGAAAACTTTAAGGTATGTGTATTGTTTTGCTATTTTTGCCCTAGTGTTTTGTCTTTTTTCTTTGCCTTAGTGTTTAAATGAGTGGAGGAGGGGGGCATTGGAGGGCTAGAGAGCACAAGACAAGTGTAAGACATAAGTTAAAAACTTGAATGTTTTAGAAATTACTGTTGTAAAATTCTATTGTCATTTTAATTTTTATTACCAAGAAATGTCCAAAATTTTAAAATACATTAAACTAGTGTTATTTTTTCAGGTGGTGTTTAATTTTTGTTTTAAGCATTAATTATTTAAATGTTTCAAATATTAGTCTTTTTTCCACAAAACATTCAGAAAATCACTTGTTTTGTAATGGTATATACTATTTAGCTGGATTAGGGTACATACATTTTATTTACATTTAGAAAGTATATTGGTTATTAATTTAGTATAATGTACACTGTAGACCAATGTTAAGGGAAGGTAAATAGTACTTTTAATTTAATAAGTCTATATATGTGTATCATTTCATGGGGAGAAGACTAAACAATTTTTAGCTTGAACAGATGCTTCACCATTTGGGGATTTAGACCAGTGGTCCCCAAACTTTTTGGCATCAGGAACCAGTTTTGTGGAAGACAGTTTTTCCTTGAATTGGGGGGTGGGGTGGATTATCAGGCATTTGATTCTCATAAAGTGTGCAATCTAGATCCTTTGCATGCATAATTCACAGTAGGGCTCATGCTCCTATGAGAATCTAATACAGCTCCTTATCTGACAGCCGGCGGAGTTCTGCTCACCCCGCTGCTCATTTCTTGCTGTGTAGCCCAGTTTCTAACAAACTACAGGCTGGTATCAGTCCGTGGCCCAGGAGTTGGGGACCCCTGATTTAGACAATTCCATTTTTAAAGCTTTTGAACTTAAACATTGACCATCAGTTAGAATTTATAGAAAAGTTTAGGGAAGGGGCAGAGAAAAGTGTTAGTCACAATGAGGAAGTACTTTATTGGGCCATAGGGATTCAAGGTGTAAAAACTTTCGTTTCCACTTTTCATAAGTTTCCATGTGAGTGTTTCCCAGAATGTGGCTCATACCATGTAATACTAATGGTATGGGAATTCGATGATGAAGAACAAATAGTTACTGTTTCTTTTTCATGATTTTTATTTCTAGGGTTTTTTTTTTTTTCTCTTTTGATTGGAAGGGAACATTGATTTTAAAAAAATATGGCAGTGGGCAGGCACAGTGGGTCAGCCTGTAATCCCAGCATTTTGGGAGACTGAGGTGAGAGGATTGCCTGAGCCCGGGGGTTCGAGACCAGCCTGAGCAACTTGGTGAGACCTTGTCTCTACAATAAATCACAAAAATTAGCCAGGCGTGGTGGCATGCGTCTATAGTTCCAACTACTTGGAAGGCTGAGGAGGAAGGATTGCCTAAGCCCAACAGGTCAAGGCTGTGGTGACCATGAGCGTTCAACTGTACTCCAGCCTGGGTGACAGAGTGAGACTTCAACTCAAAAAAAAAAAAAAAAAGTGTGTGTGTATATATATGGCAGTGATGTGTAGTTATTTTCTTGAAAGTTTTTTTTTTAAATGTCAGTTTAAAGGAAAACGTAGCAGTTCTTGATGGTCATTCTCATGTACTAAAGCTTGAGACACATAACCCAAAATAATAATTTATTGTCTGTTTTCTATTCATTTAGCAACGGGTAATGACCTGCTTCAGAGCGTGGGAAGATTGGGCAATTTATCCAGAACCATTTTTGATCAAACTACAAAATATTTTCTTAGGACTTGTAAATATTATTGAAGAAAAGGAAACAGAGGTGGGCACTCGGTGTATTTGTCTGATTGATTTTAAAATTTGTTTTGGGAGTTGGAAGTGCTGTGGAGATGTGATATGCTACATATGTGAGGAACTTTTTTTTGTGAAAAAGGTCTACTGTTTGCCAGTAAGTAGTGGATCTTTACTGGTGGAATTGTGAGAGCCCAGGAATAAAAATGATGTATAGGATTAATTCTCTGCCTTTTGTACTTATGTGAGTGGTTTTATGATATATTAGTAGAAAAAAGCAAGTAATAGAGCAGTATATATAGCATGATTTAATTTTGTTAAAGATAGCTATATAAATATGTACATGAAAAGATGCAGCAGATACTGTTAGTCACCATTCTGTTCCTTTTTTAACCTCCTAAGATACTCATGATTATTGAGTCTTTCATCTTCATTTCTGTCATCCTAGTCAAACTTACATGTTTTCATTTCTTCAAGATCTTCCTAATTGACCTTACTGTTCTGATCCACATGATCCTTGTTTCAGTTTCCTAAATATGTAATGTTTCTGTCTACCATTGACCTTTATACTTCTTCTCTCTTTCTGTAACTTCTCTTTACCTGGATCTCAGCTTAAGCATAACTTCAGAGAGTCTTTTCTGACCTCTTTAAGTGAAACTTACTTTATCATGTTCTAACATTGTACCTGGGGGTGTGGATATCCAGCTAAGTTGTCTTGTACTGGATTGCAAGTTAATCTTTTAGTAATATATAACTTTAGCAAACAAAGGAAAATAATATAGTAGTACACATTTCCATAGGATGTACCAGATGACCTCGACGGTGCCCCCATCGAGGAGGAGCTTGATGGTGCACCTCTGGAAGATGTGGATGGAATTCCTATTGATGCAACTCCCATTGATGATCTTGATGGAGTCCCTATAAAAAGTCTTGATGATGATCTTGATGGAGTGCCTTGTAAGTTCAAATTTAAAACTGATTAAATCTAGCTAATAAGTTTGATCGCCAAAACTCTTTAACTTCCATATAGGCTGATATGAGAAAAGGTTATAATTTCTCATTCAGGTGTCAAGTTATTAACTTTTTAGTTTCTGCTTTCTCAAAATTCAAATACACAGTAATACATTTGACTGTGCCAAGAAAAAGCCTTTTGTCTGGTCATATTTCTTGTTGGAACCATTAGCCTCCTATAATATTAGCAGGTTTCTCTTTTTGTCTTAGTTGTCAGGAAGTTTTAGGCAAAATCTTATGTTCAATTATGGTCATAATCCCAGTTACCTGGTCTTATCAGTTCTGTTTTATTAGCTTTCCTAATTTACAGGTTCAGTTTCCCTAGTACCTAAAGTCATTTTGAAAATAGGAAGTATACACAGAACTTCAGTACATCTGAATGATATGCTTGAATATTGAACAATATATGAATTTTGTAGTTCAGACAATAATTAGGTAAAGATAATACCTAATTATTAAAAATAAAGATTTGTTTCACTTCTCAATTTATTTGCTTAAAATATTACTAGCCTGTATTTTCTGGGTAAGTAGAGATACAGAGAATTGGGTTAGTCATAATCCTTGTTCTTAGTATTATTATTATTCATCTGTGGCTTTATTTTACTTTGATTTTTTTTTTTTTTTTGAGTTGGAGTCTCACTCTGTCACCCAGACTGGAGTGCAGTGGCCGCTCCCGGCCACCGCAGCCTCCACCTGCTGGGCTCTGGCGATCCTTCCGCCTCAGCCTTCCGAGTAGCCGGAATTACAGGCGCACGCTACCACACCCGGCTGATTTTTTTTATTTATTGTAGAGATGAGGTCTCGCCAAGTTGCCCAGGTGGGTCTCGAACCCTCGGGCTCAGGCAGTCCACTCACCTCAGCCTCCCAAAGGCGCGGGATTACAGGCTGAGCCACCGAACCCGGCTTTACTTTGATTTTTAATAGTCTAGTGAAAACACATTAATTTGGGTCATCCTTTAGTAAAGGCTAATGGCTTATCTTTCTGTAATAGTGGATGCAACTGAAGACTCGAAGAAGAATGAGCCTATATTTAAAGTTGCCCCCTCAAAATGGGAAGCTGTAGATGAATCTGAATTGGAAGCACAGGGTGAGTAAAAGTATGATAAATATTGAACTTTAAAAAGTTAAGTACTTACATATATACACACACATAACACCATTATGTTTTCCTTTTATGTTTTGTAACATTTTAACACTAGTACTCCATGTTATATTTTGTGTCTAGTGTAAGCTCTCATTGTGGTTAGTGTTGCTATTATAATTTTCTTAAGTCCTTCAGTTTGAAAGCTTGGAGAGTAATCAGAGAAATCACTGAAAACCTTTCAGGTTAAGGCATTTTAGTAGAAAATGTAGATGGGAAGCTGTACCTGCTTGGAAATCTACTTAGAGGTCATTTCAGAGAAACCACGCTTTGACCCTGCTATAGTGCTAGTCTTACTAGATGCAACTTAGACTGCCTTTCACACTTACCTGGACTTGTATTGGTGCTTATAATCTTGATTGTTAATATTTGTAGGTTCTAGTGAAATTAATCTTAACATTCAAAACAGAAATAAGGATGACAACACTATCACTTCATAAATTTGAATAAAATTGTAGTGTAGTTGTGAGGAGATTTAGCACATAGCAGTGGCTTGTCAACAAATAGTTAAATGCAGATAAAAGCTTTTGTTATACAAACTTTTCAGTTCTAAAGCTGGGCTTCTACCATGCTACTGCAAAAATGCTAATTTACCTTATGGAATTACATCCTCTTTTTCCTTCCATTCAGCTGTAACAACTTCTAAATGGGAGTTATTTGACCAGCATGAAGAATCAGAAGAAGAAGAAAATCAAAAGTAAGAATCTAAGTTTCGAATGTACTCAGTTTCTTATCCATATATGCTCCCTTTTTCATTAAGAGGTATGGTTGAAATAATAGTGAAGAGGAAAACTTCACTCTTAAGAAAAACCTTGTGAGGATTGTTTTTAGTTCTCTATTGGTTTTTCAGTGAATAAAGAGCTTTTGGTTTCTAGTCTTGATGCATCTGGTTTCACTTTGCTTTTAAGTTTATTTTTTGTGCTAGGTTATACGTTCTTATTTTGTAGTAGTTACAAATTGATCAACTGCATTTGTTTCAAATCTTTGCTATCAAATATTGTTTTGGGCCTCGCAAAAAGTGATTTTTAAAATGTGAGTAGGGAAGGTTATGCTTCCCATTAAAATGGGAAGCTGAAGATGAATCTGAACTGGAAGCAACAGAGTTTGAGTGTTCCTTTTTTTTAGATTACACCTTGCTAAGAAAAATACTGCATTACGACCATTGTGTTACTTAAATGTAAATACTTCAGAAGAACTAAGAATGAATAAAAGGGAAAAAAAATCTTGAGGTATAGAAAAAATTTTGATTTTTTTTTTCTCTTTGATAATTACCCCAAAATTATTTTTTTATTTGACACTTTGTGGTTATAGGAATCTCTGCCTCCAAATTCTCTTGCAAGTTTATATTGGTAATTTTAGTAAGTGCTTGACACTTTTAAAAATCTCTGCAGAGGAAGCTGATTATTTTAAATAGGAAGAGATGGCATCAGGGACACAAAGCAAAGTTTTCTTTTTTCTTTCTTTTTTTTTTTATTTTTTAAAGTATCTGTGTTCTTTTATTGTTCTCAGATTGAAGTGGGAACAAAGGGAGTGTCCCTTTGTGTTCTAACACAATATGGGCATATGTGTGTATTCACTAAATGGACATTTGGATTATTAGGGAAATGTGATCAATCAGCATGTTGTCGAAACACAATTTGATATAATGATGAAAACTTGTCCACAATGATGACTTTGCAGAAATGTTGGTGTGATCAGAACAAATCAGCGGTGATTATGACAAAATATTTGCAAAATGTAGATGTGGCTTGCTATTATAAATAGCTATCTGTAGCTGTTTAGGAATACAGGAATTGGAAACAGTTTAGTTTAGTTGGCTTTAAAACAGTGGTTTTCTTAACCCTGTTTATTTACCTGATCCCATCATTAACATCTTACCATTTTTGAATCACTACTTTAAAATGAGTGTATGTACTCATAAAAATAGTTCTTTAATTTAGGAGGAAGGAAGGATAGAAAGGCTGTTGAAGGACTCAAAAAATGTTATTCTGTTGATTTTATTTCTAAAGGTATTAAGAGTTGTTTTGGGGCATAAGACCGTTTGAGGTCTGACTGCGTTTTAGCATTGATGTTGGAATAATCATATGTTAATAGAAGCATGGATCATGAAGTATAACTTATATTTTGATTTTTCTAGGAATTCCAAACAAATCATGGTAATGTAAAAATAACTATGAAAGTACAAAGCAAGGGGGAAAAATTTCCACATACACCTCTCTGATCCTTGGGATTTCCTATGTCTCACTGCTACTCTCTAGTGGCTGAAACCAAAATGCCCTTTTACTCAGGGCTGATTTTTGTGACTAGTAATTATTGGGTTTGTGGCAGAAATATGACTTTTAAAAATACAGTACTACTAATGCTTTGGACAAAAGTTACAAGAAGTAATTTCATTTGTAATGCATTCTGTATGAAGTTAGAGTCCTACATTTCCACTTCTTTTTAAAAAAAGAACAAGAGAAAACTGTGATGAGATTTGAACCTAGAACTTGTGACTAAGAGCTAAGGCCAAAACCAATTAAAACAAAATGCTCAGGTCTTAAAAAAATTGTAACAGCATTTTTAAGATGTTTATATATTTTAAATAATCAAGGTAGTATACAGCTCTTTTAAAAAGTCTTAAATATGGTTAATGTCTAATATCCAGCCATCTAAATCCTTTCTATGTATATATACACATGCTATTTGAACATGATATATGCTATTTGAACATAAACATAAATCTATGTTTATGAAAATATTGAACATCAAAAAGCTGTTTGAACATAAATGATATTAGATATTGTACATACTATTCTGAGACCCATGTTTTTCACTCAAGTGTCATGGATATTATTCCATGTCTATATATTTACCTGGTCTGTATTCATCTATAAGATGGTTAAAGAAAGTATTCAGATACACATACAAGAGTGTTTACTTAGGAATATTTGAAATTGCAAAAACTAAGTTGGAAGAAAATTTTAAAAAACAGGCCAGAATTAAGTAGTTTGTATTACATAGATACCACAATTTATCCAAGTCACATCCTTATTGATTGAATAATTCTCCAGTAAGCATCCCTGTTTATATACACATGTTCACCTCAGCCATTTAAAAGTATGTGAAATACTTATAAAATTTTATGCATCATAAAACAGGAAATTCTTGTGTTTTAAAAAATTAAACTACATTTAGGAAGTTTCTGACAAATTAATCAGAAATGTTAAGAAAAATTTGATTATTTTTGAAAAGAATATATATATATTTAACAGTTGGTTTTGACTTTTTTTCTGCCTTACCTAAGTATTATATTAAGTTGTACCTATATATGATACAAATGATTTGCGGGTCTCTGAGTATGGAGTTTGTAAATTCTTAGCAGTGTTCTGGAAAGGACCTTTGGATGAGAAATTCAAAAGCTTATAGCCAAGTCTTCTCAGTATTGTATCATTTCTGATTCTGAATTGCCAGCCCTTTATTTTTGTGTCCTTGGCTTAAGTTTTTCTCTTTCAGTGTGTGCAGCTTATTACATAAGGCTTTAATTAAACTTCGTTTAGAAAGAATTTGATTGTACATTATTACAAATAATTTTAAATGTATACTAATAGGAATCTTTCTGTTTACTGTAGAATGTACTTAGTTTTCAAATACCACCATAGAAGGGCTTACCAAGTTCAAATATTAAAGGCAAAATGTCATTTTTTTGGTTTATACCAGTAATGTTATTATCACAATCAGTATTGCTTATAAAGATTTTTTGTTTGTATATACATAAACATTCTGAGTTTGTTTGTGCCTGGATGTCTTGTTTTGCTTGAATTTATTTGCCAATAATATACTCACAAAACATCCAGTCTCAGAATGTAAAATTTTTACCTTTAAGCCATTCATCCTTCATGCTTCAAGAACATTTTAATTCTGTTCTAACACTGATTACCAGCTTTACACATAGTTGCCTGTCTGTTGCCACTAGATAGTTTCTAGGACAGAATAATTTTTCATCTTCAAATCCTAAGTGATTTATCCATGAGATCTCTCAGGTTTTAATCTTCTTCTTGTCTGACCCAGAACCAGTATAACTTTCAGAATCAACTATAACATGAGTACCAGTGCTTGCCAACATTTAAAATTTATACATCACTTTATTATTAGGGTTATGTGCTAATCAGATAAGGTCTTTACCTACTGTTTTGATTTATAGTAACTCTGTGTCTCAAGCTCATGTATTTCTTGTTTATGTGCTCTGCTGAAGGGAGGTTACATTACACATTTGACTTGTTAAATAACGTTTCATGAAATCGCTCTGAACTGTGAAGTATACAGAAATCATTGATTATTCATTTCATTTAACTACTCCAAGGAAAGTTTGTTTCAGAATGAAAGGCACATAGATATCGTTAACATAAACAAAATGGATTAAAGTATGATTATGTTGAAGCTCAAACTTTTTCTGTGGAGCAATCAAGTACTTTACAGAAATGTATATAAAACATTATTTGATCAGATATTTTGCAAAAAATTTCTTAGAGATGAATTGTCCCTCTGCTGTTTTGCTGACATCATTTAAGCTCTGCAATAATGAAAATTAAAATATCCAGGCTGTAAAATATAAAACATTTTTGCTGCCTTCACATATAATGTGTTCTGCTTATTTCTAAAGTCAAGAAGAAGAAAGTGAAGATGAAGAAGATACTCAAAGTTCTAAATCTGAAGAACATCACCTGTACTCTAATCCAATCAAAGAAGAAATGACTGAGTCCAAGTTCTCTAAATACTCTGAAATGAGTGAGGAAAAACGCGCTAAACTTCGTGAAATTGAGGTTGGTATTGCAATGAAGCTTAAACTATGCTTACCTGGCCTTTTGCTTTTCCACCAAGCTCAGCTCCCTCTTGGCATCATACTTTGGTACCTATGGTTCCCTCTTCCTGCCTAGAATTCTTTCTACCAGGTGACTTTTCTTCAGGACTTTTAGTTCAAGCATCCCTTCTCCCATGGAAACTTTTCTTACCCTTTTGTACTTGCTTCTATTTCTTTTTGTGTGATTTTACATGTATTGGGTGTGTGTGTATGTATGTTTTCTTTGTTTGCTTATTTGCCTACTTGTTTAGTGTCTTTTCTCCAATAGACTGCAGTTTCTTTTTTTTTTTTTTTTGAGTTGGAGTCTCACTCTGTCACCCAGACTGGAGTGCAGTGGCCACTCCCGGCCACCGCTGCCTTGACCTGCTGGGCTCCGGCGATCCTTCCGCCTCGGCCTTCCAAGTAGCTGGAACTACAGGCGCGCTACCACGCCCAGCTAATTGTTTGATTTATTGTAGAGATGAGGTCTCGCCAAGTTGCCCAGGCGGGCCTCGAACCCGCGGGCTCAGGCAATTCACTCACCTCGGCCTCCCAAGGAGCGGGATTACAGGCTGAGCCACCGAGCCTGGCTTAGACTGTAGTTTCTAAAAGGGGAAAAGATCGTGTCTGTTTTCTCCTCATTATTATATCTCTAATACATGGCACATAGGAGATCCTCTGAAGAAATTGATTATATGTATATAGGAATATATATACATACACACACACACATATATATGTATATATATATACGTAATACATGATGTTATATATGTAATGTAGGAAATCCATTGCATTTTGAATATACATAGTATGTAACTAGGAAAAAGCAAGTTATTTTCTGGCATGTTCAAGTTATGTTTACATTTTATCACAGTAGGCTCATTTTAAATGCCTGTACCTTTAACGATGGGGAAAGAGTAGCCATTTAGTGGATCTTAACATTAAAGCAGAACACGCGTGGAAGAGCCCAAGCTATCTCAGGCAGACTTTTCTCTGCCTTTTTCTATCCCCTCTCCTTTTTATTTATTTATTTATTTATTTTGAGTTGGAGTCTCACTCTGTTGCCCAGACTGGAGTGCAGAGGCACGGCTCCTGGCCACCACAGCCTCGACCTACCTGCTGGGCTCTGGCGATCCTTCCGCCTCAGCCTTCCAAGTAGCTGGAACTACAGGCGCACACTACCAGACCCAGCTAATTTTTGATTTATTGTAGAGATGAGGTCTCGCCAAGTTGCCCAGGTGGGTCTCGAACTTATGGGCTCAAGCAGTCCACTCGCCTTGGCCTCCCAAAGTGCTGGGATTACAGGCTGAGCCACCGAGCCCGGCCCCCTCTCCTTTTTAAATGTTATTTGTTTTTATCAAAGGCTATTCAGACTTGTCAGAGAGAGAAAAGTTTTTGTAATGATTCAAGGAAACGAACCATTCCCAGTAAATGCTAGCAGTGGTGTCATAGTCAGTCTAGAACCTTTAATGAACACATGAAAGTGAATTTTAAGACTCTGCCCATTCATTTAACAGTATTTTTGAATGCCTACTCTGTGTCTATATTACTTCTCTTACTAACTTTTGATACTTGTCACATTAGTTAACCTCATTTCCACTTAGTCACTGTTGGGCTGGTACAAATTCTCATCCATCTCGTTCTCAGATACCACTGAAAAATGAACAGAAAACATTTTGTTTTAGCCCTATACAGAGTCAGCATGGTGTCAGTTATAAGTGGAAATGATGGTTTTTTTTTTTTTCGTAATTAGTAAGTTGATTCATTTTTCCTAGGCTGTATTTATTCACATTTCTATTATGATTTCTTGGGGAATAAGGTCTGTGTCAGTGAACATACTCACCTATGGACCTTTTCACCCCACATATGCCCCTTTTCTACTCCTCCCACTTAACTGAGAAGGTCTGCTGTACTGACCTGATGAAACTGTTGGAGTAGAAACAAAGACTGAGTTTGATAAAAAGATTATTTTCTTGATAATTGGAGCTACCCCGTTAGACCATCGAATCCTTTTAAGATGTTCTATTTCATTATTAACTTGAAGAAACCGTATAATTTGGCTTTTTGTTAAGCTGGGTGATTTTATGAATATTTTTCTTTCCACACTGCATATGTAATAAACATGCTTGCATGTGCTTGTGTACACACACACCTTGCATGCATACATTTCCATACTTCATGTGCTCTTTCATGATCTGGTCTCTCTCTTCATTGTTAGATATTCAGTGATTGATTTTCCTACTTTTATAGTGATTGCCTCCACAACTTACTTGTCTTCTGGGATTTAGACTATGAACCAAATTCTAATTTTAAAATGTAGTTCTTGGCATCATCTTATAATTATCTAATCCTTCTCCCCTACCCTATTTACTCTGAGAGATTTAATCATTGTGTAATGAAATTCCACAACTGTTGGCAAATTTGGACTAGAACTTAGGACTCGTGAACTTTACCCCAGTGCTTTTCCTGTCTTCTCCGCCTCAAATTTTTTTTGCTTTTTAAAAGCTAGTCCCTTCCCCAAATGTGTCCTAATAAAGATGCCTATAACTGAACCTTTCTTAGTATGAGATTAGTGAAAACTAAATGATTTGTATTATAAAATATTAATATTCTCTGTAAAAACATAGTCATATGACATTGTAGTGCTGACCAAAGGCTAGTTATTAATCTTTCAGGTACCATTTAGAGCAGTGCTTGGGCAGAAGTTACCTTTTCCTATTCCACTGTTTCCCCCATTTCTACCAACAAGGGTTGAAAGAGTGGAACAGTGGATGGGGAGCCAAGGGGAAGATCTTCTGTGTTGGAGAAGAAAGATCTCTTTCTACCCTGGACCCTACGGAAAGAGTGAAAATTGAGTGGGAAAGTGATACCTGATCATTGTCCCAAGGCAGTAGGCAACTTGGTCGTCTGATATAAAAGACCCTGATTATAGAAGTGAAATTTGATAGGGAAAGAGCAAAAATCAGAGGACTTAAAAGAAATGTTTGTAAAGCCAAAAATAGTGAAAATATCACTTTGAATGGGGAAAAATGTTTTTGTATGAATATTTCCATTCTGTTGGAAAGACTCATTTGCAGTCAAGAGGGTAAAAAAGCTTAAACAAATGAGGTCTTGTTTTTGAAATATAAGTAAGTGCTGTAGTAGCATATAGTTCCCTTAAAGGGCATATCTGTGTCTGAATAAAATAGGATGTTAGCATTTACAGTCAGTTCATTAGACAATGTTTTCCCCCATCTTTGAGTGGAACAAGATTGGGCAGATTGGCAACTCATTGGTACCATCTAGGATCCATGTGCTTTCCATCTCAACATCCTCCAGCTCCTCATGCTTTTCACTTATTTGTTCTCCCTTAGTTAAAAAAGCAGGTGTTCTCAGCTTTGTAAGTTTCTTGGCTAATTTAAGTTCTTTAAGTCTTCAAGTAGTTTTTATTGTAACCACTTTGTGAAGTCTTTAAGTTCGAAACAAATTACGAGTTTATTCTTTTTACTATTTTTTATATAGTAAAAATCTTTTTAATACTTAAATTTTCAGAATGAAAAGTACAATCTCACTTATTCCAGTTTTTTTTCCTCCCTGTAACTGATTTTTACCCTTTTTTTGTATATGCTTTTAGATCTTTATCCATTGCACACACACACATACATACACACACACACACACACACAATCTCTTGGTAAACATGTAGGTGTATAGGCGTCTACTTCTACATATAATACTGCAGTTAATAACTTTTACAGATAGCTTCGTGTAGTTATATGGGCGTCCTAAAGGATAAATTGTAAGAAATGGAATTGGAATTTTTTCTGATTTTCTTTATTTTAATGAGCATTTACTTTTACTGTCTTAAAAAGTATATCTCTAATATGATTCAATCTTTTGTCTGTTTTGATGCACAGTGATTGTGCTGTAAATAGAGGGAGACCTTCAGACTGTGCAGCTCTGTGTTTGGTTCTATACAAGCTGGACCAGAATGTCACTGCCTTTATAAAAAGCTGTTTATGTTCTGCTGGCTGTCATATCTTGCTGGCGGTATGCTTGCCTTTAGCAACCTTGCCTTTCTAATTTGGGGGAACCAGATACCAAATTCATTGTAATTGTGTTTAGAAAATAAATAGGTTCTTATGGCCAAGAAGCATACATTATGATTTTTGAGTCCTCTCGTGACTGTGCAGAGAACATAGGCTTACATCTGTTCCATTGAATTTTGCATAGTTGGGTTTCTCTGACATGTGGCCTTCATATGAGGTTATGTTTTGGCTGAGTACTAACCAGTTGCCAATTTGCAAAAGAAAAGAAGGAAAGCAGTGTTTGAGAAGGTATGGTGATGAAAATATTTATTAATAATTTTCTTATTTCACAGCTCAAAGTTATGAAGTTTCAGGATGAATTGGAATCTGGAAAAAGACCCAAAAAACCAGGCCAGAGTTTTCAGGAGCAAGTGGAACACTACAGAGATAAACTTCTTCAACGAGTAAGGAATAAGTATACTCAATAGTATGCATTTTTCAAACTTATTTATTTGACTTCCTAGAATATTGGTATACTTAAAGTCAAATTATATCCTATGATGCGTAAATACTGAATACTGGTAGACTATTAGAAACATTTGAAGTTTTAAAAGTATTTCACTTGAAAAAAGGAGTTTTAAGGCAACAGCACACTATTTTAAGCTGTATACTACTTCTGTGGACTAGAAGATCAACCTTGTTAAGAGCATGCTTTTAAAAGCGGAAGACCCTTCAGGAAGAGTCACGTTTGTGACAGTGAGACATCAGCAACCCTGAGAAGAGGCCCAGAAACAAAGATGGAAGCAGAATTTGGGAAGTTCTGCTGTTGAGAATTTCAGTGAGCTCCTGTTTCCCGTTGTTCCAAGGAGGGACAGTGAGTGGTAGAATAGCTCATTGGTGAATTCTAAGCGGAGACTTTGTGTTCTGGTAAACAAAATATCAAGGAATATGCAGAGAATTTTGGAACCAGGAACATCACATGATAATTGTTGAAGGAACACTAATTTTGTTGTTGGGACTGCTATATATTTTTAAAAATTTAGATTTAAGACTATTATTTTTTCACACCCAAATAAGCCTGAGTAGTTGACTCTCATTACTCCCCTATTCACCCTCAACCCCTCTACCCTTCAGACTAAGAAGAAACATTTGTTTTCACTTTGTAGCTTTGAGAATGCCTAAGGCTTTGGCAGTTGGCTTGTAGTGGGTCAGTGTGTGGCCTGAAGGGTCAGTAGCCCTGATCTGCTTGGGCATCTGGTAAAGGCCAACCCAATCAGCCCAGCCTGGGTAGTGGTATTCAAAGATTTAATGGTAACGACAGGCTACCTAGGTTTTAGGAGTATTGAAGGGAAATTTCTGGGCTGAATCTGCCTTTATTATATCATCAACCTGATGTCAAACATATTCCTGTAAAATCTTAAACAAGGAGTTTTTACTGTTGTTATTGCATCACTAAAGGCTTCTTTTTGTCTCCAGAGAATCTCTCTAGGTGTCAGATTATAGTCCTCAAATGTTTCTCTCAGATGTTTTTCTATCCCATTCTTTGGAATTCTCATTTCTGGGCCAGAGGCAAGTAATACGAAGTTAATCTGTGATCCAGAAATGGGACTCTCAGTTCAAGGCCATGGGCAGCAGTAGTTTCATCTGGGAGACCGTCAAATGGAATTCCTTTAGCTAGCCTCTCATGCTCCCCCTCGACTTTTTCAGAAGAAGCCTTGTGAAAAATACATGTTACCCTGGGCAAGTTCATCTGATCTCTTTCCAGAGAAGATCACCCTAACCCTAACTTTATCTGTTCTTCCAAATATGCTTGGAAATTAAATATGTACAAAGCACAAAATGTAATGTAAGTTTCCAGGGAAAACGTAACTTCATCCAGAACCTGAATGCCGCCTTTAGAGTTAAAGAGGACTTCATGATGTCCACTTCCAATAGCATCTGTTACCTCTCTAGACACCTATAAATCAGGGTTGTCTTCCACACTAATTGAAAATGTCTGGAGAGTGTACTGTACTTGAGCCTTCAACAGGGTGGCAGCAAGCAAGCTGGAGTCCAAGCCTCCTGATGAAAGGCAGCCAGTCCTTCTGTTATCAGAAACTTCTTCATAGCATTGTTAAAAAGGATCCGGAGGTTGCTCTTCACAGTTTCTGTCTCAAAACCTGGGAAGAGTTTCTCCAAGTTGTCATAGAGGAAGTATAGTGATTCATCCTGATTCATCCCTATAGTAATGATATTTATCCATTTCCATGGATGCAACTTTGCCATTTGACCTTAAATCTAAAACTTCATGGTGTTTTGGAAAGACTCCACTCTTAGAAAGGGAGTCATGGGCCAGGTGCAGTGACTCAGCCTATAATCCCAGCACTTTGGAAGGCTGAGGCAAGAGGATTGCCTGAGCCTGGGAGTTCAAGACCAGCCTGGGCAACTTGGTGAGACCTCGTTTCTACAATAAATCACAAAAGCTAGCCAGACATGATGGCGTGTGTCTGTAGTTCTAGCTACTTGGAAGGCTGAGGTGGAAGGATCGCTTGAGCCCAGCAGGTTGAGGCTGTGGTGGCTGTGAGCATGCTACTGCACTCCAGCCTGGGCGGCAGTGAGAGTCCAACTCAAAAAAAAAAAGAAAAAAAGGTAGTCATGGAGTGTTCCAGTGTAACAAGACTGTGAGCTTCTAAACACAGCCAAAAATCTATCTCCTGTCATGGCTTTAAACAAAAGTATGACTCCATATGTCTTTCTGCCCAGTAGTAATACTTTGTTATTGACAATATCCAGTAAAATAAACACAGATACACTATCCAGCATATAAATAGTCATGAAGATGAAGAATTTTGTCATAAAGATGAAGGATTATTTCACTATCATCGCAAATTCAAATTCAGAATGATGTTGGATCTTCTTGTAGTTGTAGATTTTACCATTGTAACAGAGCCACAAATAAGGACATTTATTCACTTGAATTGGCTGTATTCCAAACAGCTGGTCAGCCACTGCCAGCCGGTAAAATCCAAAGCAACAGTTTGTGTATCCATTGACATTCTCAAAGTGAAATGCATCTGGACACCTGGGTGCAATTTTCATAGTGCTCAGACACTGAACAGAAAGCAGTCATCACTGTCAGAGAGGGCTCAAATGCCACACGTGGTGCAGTGGAGCTGTGGGCTCTCTGGGCTTAAGCTGGTCAGGCTGGTGGGGGCTGTGGAAGCCAGGGTTAGAGACTGCGACAGACTGCTGTTAATTTTAACCCATATCTTGACTGTCATTGTGGGAAAAAAACCTAATTAGATTATATACAAAGAAATAGGGAAAGGCTGTGGAAGGGAGCTTACAGTTACTATGAAGCTATCGATGTACAGAACTGTCAATGTGATGGGGAAAAGTCTGGTAAAGCAACTCTGGTGCTGCACAGACCTATGGAATTCCAGCACCACTCTCTGCTGTACATGTGTCGGCAAGTCACCACAGCCTGCTTTTTCTCTGTGAAACGGGTTGATACTCCCAATTGTGTAAGATTGTGAGTTAGATAACTACTGTTATTACTATTACTTTTTATTATCACATTAGAATGCTTAAGGTATTTTATGTGTATTTTAGCTGTAGTAAGGATCCTACAAAATGGGTATTTCAAACAGTAAATTACTTTCATTATCAATCAGGAAAATGCGTTCTCCAGATCATCAGAGGAAGTCAGTCTCCTCAGCACTACTATTAAAATTTGCACTCTACGCTATATTTGGTGTTACTTGTCTATACTCTGGATATGGTGGCAGGCTATTGATCTGCATGGGAAATTACACTTTGAGGTTTTCACTGGTCCTGATGGTAACAAGTTCAAAATGAATAATACAAGTATTACCACATTAGTTTACTTGCCTGCTATGATAATTGGAGAGAAAGATATGTTTCTTGAAGGCACATGCCAGGGGCATGTACCAGGGTTGAGTAGTTGTGACAGAGACTGTACGTCACTCGCAAATAAGAAAATATTTACTATCTGTCTCTATACAAAAAATGTTCGTCGATGTCTGGTACAGGAACTTTTCACCTTTTAAAAATTAGAGTAGGCCGGGCGTGGTGGCTCAAGTCTATAATCCCAGCACTTTGGGAGACTGAGGTAAGAGGATTACCTAAGCCCACGGGTTCGAGACGAGCTTGGGCAACATGGTGAGACCTCATCTCTACAATAAATCAAAAAATTAGCCAGGTGTGGTGGCACATGCCTGAAGACTGAGGTGGAAGGATTGTCTGAGCCTAGCAGGTTGAGGCTGTGATGGCCATGAGCGTGGCAGTGCACTTCAGCCTGGGTAACAGAGTGAGACTCTCACTCAAAAAAAAAAAATTAGAGTAGAGTAGTCAGCTATCAGACAGCTTTCTTGATGCATACAAACAAGGAGAAATTAAATTCCTCTTGGTAAGACCTAAGTTGGTTTTGTGGATTCTTTGTCTTTAATTATACTGTTAATATTACCAACAGAAATCAGAATTTCAAGTGAGAGGAAGTGGTTGTAGCATCTGGGGATATGTAAATAAGTTATTTTTCTGGTTTATACAATTGTATGTTTACGTAGTCAGTTTGTATTTTTCATAAATTGAGATTTTAAATTTCTAGTACAATTGGTACTTGTTACTAATAAAATTTTGATGGAAGATTATTATGAATAGCCTAGCCATTTCTCTTTCCAACCTCTTCCTTTGGCAAAAGCTCTTTTTGATTAAATCAACTTGCCATACAGTTGGAAAGGTCACTCCACTATTTTTTTGTAATCTGTGATGGAAAGGTCAGTGCATTGTTAGGTTTTTCTGGTTTTGAAGCATGGGTGAGTGGGGGAAGAGTGCTGACTACAGAACTGAGGCTCAAATTCTTCTTCACTACCCTATGTGACCATGGACATAGTACTTTATCTTTCTGGGTTTCAGTTTACATCTCTAGAATGAGGATAATAGGACTTTTTCTAGGGCTGTTTTGAAGAATTACATGAAATGGTCTATGGCAAGTTGTTTAGTACATTGTTTGGTCTATAGTAAGCATTTAGTAAATGTTTAAGCTGCTGTTGCTAGTATTATTCAGTATAAAGTAGAAAATGTAACTAGTTATCCTGGAATGGTTATTTTTTTTTCAAAAATGGTATTGTACCTTAAATACTAATTTTTAAAAATTATCTCCCAGAAGAGAAAATATCATCATATAATGAGATTAACCCAGACTGGTATTTTTAAACAGTTAAATCTTTTCTTTAAAAAAAATAACAGGAGAAAGAAAAAGAATTAGAAAGAGAACGAGAAAGAGACAAGAAGGATAAAGAAAAATTGGAATCTCGATTCAAAGACAAGAAGGAAAAAGATGAGTGTACTCCAACAAGGAAAGAAAGGTATAACATTTCTCACATTTAATGCTTACACTGGTTTGAAGATTTGGAATGGAGTTTTATTTCATAATATTTTCATCACTGGTGCCAGCAAACTAGAAATGCTTTTTCATTAAATGTGTTTGGCTCCTGCCTGCAGGAGGCAGAATTAGCTGAGAAATGGGGCATTTACTTGGCACTTGGCTTAGTTAACTAGGGCATCGTCCCTTTACAAGGTTTATATGGTATCCTTAGCCTTAGTTCAGTGAGAGCATTCAGTTACAGTATTAGGTATCAAACCTGAGGCTTAAGTAACAAAACAGCTTGCTAGATCTTCCTTGTTGTTGTCCATATAAGCATTTTTTCCAGTCTCTGTATACTGAGGCTGCTCCCTTAAATTTGATTCTCAGTCTTACCTTGAAAGGAAATTGTATGTATAGGCCATAGGGGCTTGCTCCTCACTTTATGTCTTCATTCTAATCAAAAGCATTTCTCATTCAGTTTTTATTTCTTACTCTCACAGTTCCTAAATCTCTGATTTAGTAAGGAAAATTGCTTCAGTTAACATAACTAGAATTTCCTAATTAAAAAAACAAGCAATTGTAAATTTAAAAATTCTGATTTATTTACTCTACAGAGTTATCCCAGTTGGTTAGATAAAAAGTCTATCACTTTATTGTCTTTTATTATTATTATTCTGACATTATTTTAGATTTACCAGGAAGTTGCAAGGATAGTGTAAAAAATTTCTGGATACCTCACTCACAATAACCAAATACTTTTGCTTTTTTCTTCCTTTTCTGTTCACCTCCAGCCATTTAAGATGACTTTGCCAGCATGATGCCCCATTCTTTTAACCACATTCACTTAACCACGATAAAAGTATCAGCTTCAAGAAATAAACATTAAAAAAAAACCACACACCGTTACTTAATCCAGAAACCTTACTTAAATTTTACCTATTATTCCAGTAATCTCCTATAGCAAAAGAAATCAAATTTAGTTGAATTCAATTGTTGTCTCTCGATCAACCTATCTTTAAGACTTGTTTGTTCTTGATATAAAGGACTTTGAATATTGTTAAAAATAACATTAATATATATGGTTAGTGACAATAAGGTCAGAGTAAACTGGTAGGAATTGATAGCTAATTTAGTAGAGGAAAATGAATACCTGATCTTTTGCTCACTTATGGACTGTTTTGGGGGCTTTGTTTCATAGGAAAAGGCGACACAGTACATCCCCCAGCCCATCTCGCAGTAGCAGTGGTAGACGAGTGAAATCCCCATCACCAAAATCGGAGCGATCAGAGCGTTCAGAAAGATCTCATAAAGAGAGCTCACGGTCCAGGTCATCTCACAAAGATTCTCCTAGGGATGTTAGCAAAAAAGCCAAAAGGTAAATGCAAGTCATTTTTGGTGATACTTCAAATACCAGTTTCCTTGTCATTTCACCAGCTTTTGGAAATAATTTGGTTGGCATACAATTTTTTAAAGGATTTTAGAAAACCAAAGAAACACACTTTCATTTTAGGTTATACCTCCCCACCTCAGTCTTTTTCTTGACTAAAGTACAAGAAGGCTTCTAACAAGCAAAGACCAGCCAAGAATTTTAAACATCATATCTAGTGTTTCCTGTGGAATGGGGGTAACTGCTTTTCTTTTCATTCTGTTCTTTAGTTTCTATAGAGCAGTCTTTGATTTTTGTCAAAGCTGAAAGAAAATCACATTTCCCCCCCATAGCAATATTACTAACAAGTTCTTGGGTGGATTTGTGGAAGTACATACCCTAAATACCATTTCTTCAGTATATAATTTAATGTTTTATATGCTTTTTTTCTGTAAGTTCCAGAACAGTGGTTCAGAAATGTTCTGGTAATCTGGGATCATATAGAGGAATTTTCCTGAGAGCTAAAACTGCTTTATATGCTAATACTTTATTGTTGTAGCTATTTTTAGCAAAATCTTTATAACTTTCTCCTTTTCTAAGTGGCACTAGGATGCCACTTAGAATGTATGTATGAGTATATTAGTATATATGTACATATAATGTATATGTATATTTATTAGTTTTGGTAATCTTCATGAACAGCACTTCAAAGATTATGCTGTCTTAAGTGATGCCCTTGAATGATACTGCTGGACTGCAAAGCTGTGTGTTTTTAAAATTTTGTGAATATCTTAGATACAATTTTGAACTTTATCTTGTTGAGTAAAGGTTTAAATTTGGGGGGTATTGGTGACCTGGAGGGCTTGTTAAAAATACAAATTCTCAGTCCCTACCTCTAGGGATTTTAATTCAGTAGAGCAGTGGTCAGGCTCTGAAATCTGTCTTTAAACAAGTATGGTACTGGTGATCATCGATGCAGTGCATAGTAAGTATAAAATCTGTGTGTGTATGTACATTAGGCAATGTATAAATTTGGTAAGTTTATAGTCTTATTTTAGTGGTTTTCATTGTGCTCTGTTAAAGATCATTTTAGATAGTTTAAGGATAATCAGTTTTGATCACGTGAGTACTTTGATAAATTGTTTTTTGTTTGTTTCCTCAGATCACCATCTGGTTCAAGGACACCTAAAAGGTCTAGGC
Organism: Tarsius wallacei; assembly: GCA_963574415.1. NCBI lineage: Eukaryota > Metazoa > Chordata > Mammalia > Primates > Tarsiidae > Tarsius > Tarsius wallacei. The sequence continues at coordinate 59,814 of CAUYQG010090202.1, forward strand.
GATCACGGTCTAGATCCCCTAAAAAATCAGGGAAGAAATCCAGATCTCAGTCCCGGTCTCCACACAGGTCTCATAAAAAGTCAAAGAAAAACAAACACTGACAGAGATTTTAAAGATACTGTCACTTGTTGGAAATGCGGTTTTGTTTTGTGCCTGAACAGTCTGTTTTTAAAAAAAACAAAAACAAAAAATCAAATGAAAGAGCATTCCTGGGTTTTTTGTTTGTTTGTTTGTGAATGCATGTGTAAACTCATGAGTAACTGCATCTGTAGATCTGTCATTGTTTTATATTGTGTAAATTACTTTCGTTGTGGCTGTTTCTCAAGATGAAATTTTTATTGTGCTAATGAATTTCATCGGAAATGTGTATAATGGATCTGCTGGCAGTAGTAGTATTTTGTTTTAGGATGTTGTGACTTAGCAAAAATAATACTGATGTCGTCCCCCTTTTTGTAGCTTTGACAGTTTGAATTAGATTTCAAATAAAATCTGAACAGAAAACTATAATGTTGTTTTTTTGCCCCATTGGTGATATTAAGTTTCTTAAAGTCCTAATAAGTGAGTTTGGCACTACTGTTGTGTTTCTTATACCTAATGCACTTTATAAGCTCCAGTGTTCAAATAGCTAAAGTTTTATATTTACTAAGATGACTATCCACATTAAGGGACCTAAGACTCCTTATTTGGTGGTTTGCTAAGCAGTCTCTTTCATAAGGTTTTCTTGGGTAATACTAGTGTCCAAAGATCGAAAGACTAAGTGTATATGGCATGGTATTTTGTTAATGGGATGCCTGGCTAAAACTTTATCTTTTTTCACAGAAGCAATATGATTTCAATATGCCCAACCATGTTCTGAGCAGCTACTTATTTTTAGGGGAAAGTTAAATCTTCCATCTTTCAATATCATCTTCTATCATGAAAGAAGTTTATTTATAAAAGAAATTTTCTAACAAAATTTGGCCATAGAATTCTTTTGTATGATAATTGCCCTTTTATAGTCTTCTGTAGGCTGTCTTTCAAACACTGGTAACAATATTTTTTACAAGTTTCTGCTGAAAACAGCTTAGGTTTTTGTTGTTGTTGCTGTTGTTAAAGGGATTTGGTTTTGGTTATAGCTTAAAGTAAAATTTAAAAACTAAATGTTTTTCAAGAGATTTAATATTCAGTGGTTTGTAAATTCAAGGCAGAGGTAATTGATTTAAACCATTTGTAGAATGGAACTCTATTATAAATGAGAGTAAATTGCTACATTATGAGGAAGAAATAAGAAAATTTGTGTAATGTTGGTCATAATATTGCTATAAATATAATAAAGGGTTATATAGATTTGAACTGATACCATTATTTGTGAATCTTGCTTTCAATTTTTAATTTAGAATGGGTTTTCCTCACCAAAAGAGAAAGTAGAAAACTATTCTAATAATGGAAGGTTTTGATTGAGCTTGCTTTTAAAAAAATATCTTTTCAACTTGTTTTACTTAATCTTGCCTAGTCACAAAATAAGATATGCTATACTCATGATTTGGGGAGTAGCTATATTAGCTGAGCAGTGAGGCATGCTATTTTCATACTGGGCAAATTTACAATAGGTTTGGAAATGAGCCAATCAGATTATTTTACTTAATGGTTCTTATCAGCATGCAAATATTGCTTAAAAGTTACTCCCTTATCATTCACCGTTTTATTTGTCCATTTTACTAGGACGTGTTAATTCCTAAAATTTGCTCAGAATAAGTAAAAGTGAACATTTCATGCTGATAATCAAAAACCTATAAATATAGCCATTTAAAAAAGTAACATGTTTTTCTCCCCTGTTCATTGCCTGGGAGAATGGCATTTGATACAGTCTACCTTTTGTAGAAATAACAGTAGTGTTGAGTTGCTGGGGATTTTGGTATTCCATCATTCACTACTGGTATCTAGTATAGGCTTAGAAATCGGTCACAGAATGATTTTTTCCAGTCAAGTTGCAAGGGATGCTTCTCTCTTTGAAAATGAATATCCTAGAGAAGGAGGATTGAGTAGAACATGTTAGGTCAGTTTTGGGTGCTTATATTGTAATATTTTTTCTACTGCAATGGAATTTAGCAGTTCTCTTCTTCTAGATCCTGATGCAAGCATCATAGTTTGTCTTATTAATGTGTAAAACCGGCTTCCTTTTGGGTGGGCGGGTAGGGATTGCTTAGACCTGAAAGAATCTATTCTGTGAAGTTTGTTAATGTGCACACTAGACTATATTGGATTTTTTTCTTGAATTACAAATAGTATTGTTAGATAGGTGATTTCCAATTTTGCTTTATGAGAAAATATCTAGAGAAAGCCTATTTAATTCCCCATGGATGTTATGAAAGTTTAATGACATCAGAAATTGGTGACTTTTAAGGGGGAGCTATTCTGCCATATTTTTATAACAGCTTACTATTTATCTGTTTCTTATCTAAAGAACTCTCTAGTTACATAGCAATGTTTCTATGGGTTGACTAAAATATTCACAGGCCTGTGAATACAGACTGTGTTCCTTGTATGTAATAAATAGTTATTGTCCTCTACCACAGTTGCATATCAGAGGAAATCCTCTCTTGTTTACTGTTCTTATAAAGGCCATGGCTTAAACTTTTTACCCTCCAACCTAACATTTATACACAAGGATTCCTCACTAGATTAATTTAACCATTTAACTCTGCTGTCTTCTACAGATGAGAGAAAGTAAATAAGTACTGGTCTGATTCTTACCAAAGAGAGACCTATGATTGAAAATGATCGAGTTAGTGAATCTTTTCTTTGACCTTATAGTTTCTTCTTACTGATGGTAAGCATATGGGAATTTCTGAGCTGTGACGTGTTGAGAAGTTAAGAGATTAAAGAACTGACACAACAAAAAGCCCTGACCCAAAAGAATGCTTTTATTTGACTCAGAATGTTTTGGGCTTTTCTGCTAAAGTTGGCAGAAATGACCTGATTCACTGACCTGATTTTTCTTGATTGCAGACCTTTCTTGTGGGCTTACCCTGAGACTTTTATCCCAATTTAAAAATCTTGTTGGAAATACTTGCTTATTACTTCTGTATTTTCTACCCAAACTTTAACATTCTTGAGCATTTGAAAATATTTTAAATAAATTTTATTCATGATAAAACTTGGGTTTATTGGAAATATTCTGTATACATTTGCCTCCATGGTGGCGTAAGTTCTGAAAAATAATGTGGCCATAATAGTTTGTCATTATTATTATTCAAAATAAGAGCAAATCCATATTGCCAAAGTGACTTAAAACTATTGTGATGACCACAGCAGTTATTTCTTTAGTAGAGAAAGTTGTTTTTAAAAATAAATAGTACCACTTTTCTAAGACTGTCAATTTAAAAAATGCTTTTTGGTTTTCCTCTTAAATTTTGATGGGAAACCAGAAAATTCAGCAGAAACTAGTGAAGATACTGCTAGTATAAGTTTAAAGGAACATGTGAATGTAAAAATCTCACATTTACAAAGTGCTTATTAGTCTCTTCATATTTCACATGCATGTTTTAGAGCAGATGTTAAGGAGTGTTTAATTCATTGTCCTTTTGGCTTTTGAAATATTTGTTATCAACTTGTTTTTTTTTTTTTTTTTTTTGAGTTGGCGTCTCGCTCCGTCGCCCAGACTGGAGTGCAGTGGCCACTGCCTCGGCCTGCTGGGCTCCGGCGATCCTTCCGCCTCAGCCTTCTGAGTAGCCGGAATTATAGGCGCGCGCTACCATGCCCGGCTAATTTTTTTGATTTATTGTAGAGATGAGGTTTCGCCTGCCCAGGCGGGTCTCGAACCCGCGGGCTCAGGCAATCCACTCACCTCAGCCTCCCAAGGCGCAGGATTACAGGCTGAGCCACCGAGC